>JAODAL010037714.1:0-40074 GCA_025379985.1 Phyllomedusa bahiana
ACACGCCCATGTTGAACCCAGGGCTGTGGAGTCGGTAAGAAAAAGCTCCAACCCCGATCTTAAATTTTTCCTGACAGATTGATTCCACCCCCACTCCCTATCATGGGCATGTTTAAGTATAACTTTACTTTTTAAAAAATGGTCTCGGTTTTATCACCTTATAAAAAATCCCCAAGCTATTTAGTAAACATCCACTGACAAGAAAAAGGGTAAACTGCTGGTTATTTTTTGCTCCTAAAAATCAAAATTTTGTTTCAGCTTCCCTAATCCTTCTGGTCTGGAAAATTTCAAGCTGACTTGCCCAAAATCTGTTTAGGACTCTTTACACGAATACAGTTTTTCTTCATTCTAATGGTTGCTCAAACATATTTGGGACGTACATACGCCCCAAAAGAAAAAGTGTTTTGGAGCTCGCGGTGATTGCAATATACGAGGCGGGGGGGAGCCGGCAGTACTCGAGTGTAAAGTATATTTTGTAGGACAAGACATATAGTCACTTTGAGGTCACCATCGATCCGGGTCAAACCCAAACACTTTGGCTGTGAACCCCCCCTATACCCTCGGGGCTTCTTCCACGAACCTGACGTTCTTCCAGTTCTCGATCCATTAGCCCCCTTCCCCCTGATCTCCTATTTCCCCCCATCAACCCCGGTTTTTGATTTTCATTCATCGCTCAAAAATTCCTTTTTCCCAAACCCTTTCCATTTTTAGTATTTTTTGGGAAACTTGACCCGACGCTTCTTTGACGAATTAAGTCGAGGCTTCTTCCCTTTTTTCAGGCCATCATTCCAGAACTGTTGAGTTATTCCCGGTTTTTTATTGGGGAAGTGAGAACAGGTTTGTCTATTGTCCCCCCACCGGAGCAAAACAGTAACAATGAGTTACATGAGAAAACTGTAGAACTCAGTAGATGCTAATGTTAGGTAAAAGTTATGTATAAGCCAAGATGATTTTTCTTAAATGATGGTGTCTCACATTGAAAGTGTAGGGACGGTGAGATATGGAGCCCGAAAGTCACCCGCAATCCCAAAAAATGTTTCACTTTTGCTTTTTTTATGAAAAAAATATTTATGGCTATGACTTTTGAACACAAAAAACTTTAAAAAATTATAAATAAAGTCAAAAATTTTCTGAAAACTGTTTGTATGGGGGCAAATCTTTTCCCTTGGCAGTGCTTTGCCCGTCCATGTCATCAATTACATCCCCATGTGATGAGGCTGAAGATATGGAGCAGTGATGGTTAGACCCATTCCTCTTGCTCTTGGCACTGCATTAACTAACTGGCCAATTTTTTTATATATTTTAGGAGCGGAGTATTTTTTACCGACTCCCCCCCCCGACTCCCGCAAAAATGGGCCCGACCCCCACCTCTGCAAAAAAAGGCACCGATCAAAAGCCCCTTTGCAACACCTGTTTATTAACTAATATATTTATAAGTGAGGTTTTGTGTGATTTACTTTCTACGACTAAGGGCCAATTGTACTGGGCCTGAAACGCTTAGAGTACTTGTTTTTCTGTCTTTTTTCCCAATAAATCTGGATTATACTTTACTCAGCACAGCTGGCATTCTTTCCTTTGCATATTGGATCTTCACATGAGCCGTGTGGTCCGTGCTGGCTTCGTTTGCTATCGGTAAGCTGTTTTTTTCACTTTTAACTGCAAGAAGGTTGCTGGTAATAAAGGCAGTTTAATTGGAGTGCACCAAAACTGCACTGTGTGAAAGCAGCCTAACACACATTCAGCACTAATTTCACTTTAGAAACTGCCTCCAAATCAGCCGTGAACTTACCCTATTAGGCTGGCTTAAAGCTTGCATACAGCCAATTCAGTAGCACAAATTGCTATGTATTAGGTTATACTTCTACAAGAAATCAATGGTAATAGCTGATAACCCGGCAGTAGTGTACTCCATTAAAGTCAATTGATTTTTCTTTATTACGCCACCTTTTATAAACAGCTATGACTATCACACACATGATAGCACACCTAACGTATCCTTGAAGATCACAGCACAATATCATGTCTAGCACTTTACAGCTTTTTGTGATAACCACATGTAGGGTCTTTCTCCATTGGGTTCTATTAAAAGTGTACAGTACATTACAGGGTTTTGTTTTTTTTTATATCAGATTCTAAGGCTTCGTGCACACTACGTTTGACCATACAGCAAACCATGTGAAACACATGCAGACATTTGACATCCGGTTTTTTTTTTCTCCAGCTTTTCTATTGGCTGCCACCGGTTTTCCCTGTAATTTGATTGGGTAGGTTTGTTTATATATTTATGACAGATACAAACATATACATTTATAGCATGGGCACAAACACTAGGATCCATTTTCCATTGACATACATTGTAAAAAAAAAAAAAATAAATTCTGTAACATAATACATTTTTTTTTTTAAACTTGAAAAACTACAACGGCCTGTGTCCATCACCCAATAAAATTAAAGGGGTTTTGCCACAATGTAATGTTGACGTGGGATCCTCCAAAATGGGTAATCACTTTTCTAAGTATATGTGATTACAAAAAGTGAAGCCTGTGAGAGCTTACAGCATTGCTCAGTCCCTCTTAGTTTCCTGACAGTTACATTAGACACAACCAGGAGCTGATCTGGCCAGCTTGAGTGTTTGTACTTATCTGATGACAGGGACCATGAAGGAGCTTGCAAGAGGCTGGGGAGAAAGTGCAGTGTATGAGTCTGTCTGCTGTATAGAGAATCCACTGTTATAATGTTATTATTTGAGTAAACTTTAGAGTCACTCCCTGCTTCCTCACTCTGCTCATCCCCCTCTCTCTCCCCCCTGCAGCTGTTCATGACTCAGCATGCTTTGTTTATAGTCTCCTCTGAGCAAATAAGAGGTAAGGAACTCACTTCCTGGCAAAACCCCTTTCAATGCATATTTGACAGAAAGTGTAGAAACAGGCACAAGATCAATGCACATTAGTCAATGCATGCATACATTGAGGGTATGTTCACACTGCTTTCTGTGGCACGGATAGTATGCTCTGCAATACACTGGGTGTTTTGGAACTACGCTCTGATCAGAGCGTAATTCCAAAGCATGGGAGGGGGGTGTTGGCAGGCACCAGCCCCAAAGACTTGCATTGCCGCTAACAATTGACATGTCAACTCTTCCCACACGCATACAATATAATCGTATTGTATTAAGGATTGGGGGGCACCTAATCCATAGCTCTCGATGAGAGCTGTGAATTTCCATAATTGCAGCACACAGCAAAATGTGCACAGTTACACACAAGAAGGCAACGTGTGAAAATACCCGAACACATCCACTTTACCTGCATCAGATCGAGCATTCGTTCAAAACCCACAGTGTGCAGAGCAGAACTTTAGTTTTACCATTACAACCTCTTCCCACCAAACTAGAAGTTTCCCAAGAAATGATGCCCCAGCTATCCACCACGATTAGTCAGGCTGCCATCCAGCACTGGTCACCCGGTCCCACAGCCTCCCCTCCTCACGGTGTAACCCATCCGCACTGTGACAGGTAACAAGCAGCTCCTCAATCATCTTCTCGTGAACCATTTCCCGCCCTCCCGCTATGGCCGCGCGGCTCCCTGCACACTCCACAGCCGCTGCCCCCTCACACGTGGCCTCCGCGCTCATCAGCCTCTGCCGCCTGTTTATATCGGGGAAATTGAAATCAGCTGTTTTGCATAGGAAAAGCCAAATGCTTGCAGCTGCCTGCCCCATAATTGCCGGCTGCCGCGCTGCAGGGAGACTGGTCAGACTGGTTCCGGCAGCCGCCGTCTTATTACAGGGACTGGGTCTGCGCCGGAGCGCTTGTCTATCTGCTGTGGTTCTGGGGGCATTGGAGACCCGGTTGTGAAGCCTCTGGGGGAGCACAGCTGCCGTGTGAGAGCGGTCAGGGAGTCCGGGGGCCTGTGCTGGAGATGGTCATCATGGCTGAGCCCGGCTGTGACCCCGAAGAGCTCAAGAGGCCGCTGAAGAGAGACCCCAGGACCTCGTCAGTGCTGTGAGTACAGGGCGCCCGGAAGCAGCGCCACAGCCGCACACCACCTGGGGAACTTTGCTGGCCTCTTCCTACTTGTTCTCTGGGAAAGTTGGATGAGCCCATGGTTACAGAGCAGACACTAGGGCAGAGGCGGGCAGTAATGTGCTACTATGGTCTCTGCTGTTACCACAGGGAGATGCTTGGCAGTATGGGGTGTGTGTGTATATATACATATATCTATATATTAGTGTGTATGTATGTGTACGTGTGTATATATATATATATATATTATATAATATTATATATATAAAATAGTAATATAGAAAAAATGTGCCGCACTGTATGCCAAAAAAATTAGTACATCGGGTGCCAGCAGAAAAGCTCCTGCCCAAGACTACAATAATATATAGAAAAAACCCACTGCATTCCTTAAAGTAAATAAATTAGTTTATTCACCCATGTTGTTACTGAATGGAGTGCTGTGGATTTTCTCTACTTATATTTATAGTGTGTGTGTGTGTGTGTGTATATATATATATATATATGTACATATCAATAATATACATACACATGAATATGTATATGCTGTATGTTTTATACATGCTATATCTTATACATATGCACACATATACTACTATGTGTGTAATATGGCTAGTTGTGCAGGGTGATCACATGGCTGCCGTCAGTAATTTTAGGGCCCTGTACAGTTGAAGATTATAGGCTCCCTGCCTGTTTCTCTTTCGCCAATGTCAGTTTGCTCCCCCTTTTTCTTTGTGACAGCAGTACTGCCCTGATAGTGCTCCTGGGTGACAATGCATGTATGGTTACAATAGAGGCCATATTGGTTGTCCAGCCTTCCTGGAATATTTATACCTGAGGACCTGGGTGTCTCACTTTTAGGGTTCAGGGGACACTCTTGGCTGCTCGTTATCCTTGTATACAGAGTCAGAGCAGCAGTTTTTTGCTCCTCATTAGGGATTGAGGTCAGGGTGTTGGGATTCTTAGCGTTGCTGTCTGCAGGAATATTTGATGACTAGTAGAGCTGATGTTATCTAGTATTTAACCTGTAGACCGTGACAATGGCTTCATATACCTGACACTGGTTTTTTCAAAGGAGCTTAATATGTGGATATTGTAATCTTAGGACATGTTCACTCAAAAGATTCTGCAATCGAAAAATTTTCCATATCACTTTCAATATTTAAAAAAAAAAAAAATCATAAGTCCTGCAACAAAGCTTTCATCACAATCGTATAGACGACCGAATTGAGAAATCTTCAGTCAGAAAATAAAAAACAGCTCAGAAGAAGATTATGTATCAGTACAAGTAAAAAGAGAAACTGGTGACCGCTTCCCTTTAACCACTTCAGGACAGCTATAAATTATAAACCTCTAGATCAGGGGTGTCAAACTGCAGCCCTCCAGCTGGTGGGAAACTACAACTCCCATCATACCCACTGTAGTTTCCCAACAGCTGGAGGGCCGCAGTTTGACACCCCTGCTCTAGATGGTCAACAAGTGCCTCTACAAGGATGGTTCAGAATGTCCAGAAGGACAGTGGGTAATAGGAGTATAAGAGGATGGCTGGTCTGGGGACCTTCATTAGGCCCCAACTACTTTGACTACCAGTCAGCACCCTGCGATCTGGAGATGGAGGGGAGGCATAACTGCTTGGAGGCTACAGTTGTGCTGATTGTAGAATCTAGGTAATTAAAGAGCCGGCTACAAATATTTTAGACCAGAATACTGCATCAAATCCAACAATCCACTAATGTTAAAATCCAAGGCATAGGGAGGTAAACTATGGCCCAAAGTTCTATGTCTACACAGCACAGTAATATCGACAGATATTTGGCAGATTTAGTATTTAGAATCCGCCGAAAATCCAATGGTACTCAGTGCTACATAGACAGCCATAATAAAAAAAAAAATCTACACAGCACAGATTTTTTTACGTTCGGTTTTAAAATTCAGTGGATTTTAAAACCCGTCAAATAATCCACACATGGTTTTAATGCAAATTTGTGCCAAATAAACGCGGTCCAGCTTTATTAAAATTTTGGACAGCATTTTAACATATGCTGTTTAGACATGGACAAATACTTCAATAGTGATGTCGGCTCTCTGTCGGTTTACAGATGTGCATTAGGAATCGGTAATTTCCTGTTGGTGAAATGTAGACTGGATTCACATGATATGTTTTTTTCAGTTGAATTGTGTTTTCCAACTGTAACAAAACTGCAAGCTGTGTAAAAAAAAAAAAAAAAAAAAAAAAAAAAAAAAAAATGCATACCTCTTTGTAGTTCACACTAGGTTTAGAACACATAGGTGAAATCCTCATGAATTTACTTCATTAAAAAATGTATACTTAAACACTTTTTTTTTTTTTTTTTTTTTTACTCGGCAATTCCAAAATATCTGCCAGGATTCGATTTAAACAGAGTTCTATTCTGTCATTGAATATAATGTAAAATACACTGTTGTATTTTTAGTGCCTTTCTCATTTGTTTCATCAGTTCAGGCTGTATGTATAACTGCTTACAGCAGTCCAAGTGTTCTGCTTACAGCAATGCAGGTGTTCTGGTTACAATGAGCTCGTGCAGCCTGTGAGCGAGCTAACAGCTCAGTGGATATGAGAACAATTGCAGGAGGTCTGCAGAGCTGTGACATCCTCTCCCTTCCACTGCTCACACAGTTACCAGGCTTCTGCTGTAAGGCTATGTTCACACGGCTTATTCACGCCATAATTGCGGGACGGATTTTGCCCGCAATTACGGCGTGTGGGCGGGGGGGGGGGGGGGTGGGCAGCCTGCTGGCCCCAGAGACATTCATTATGACATGTCACTTTCTCCCCGCTCTATGAGAACTGTGGATTACCGTAATGACTGGGACAGATTTCAGCTGTATTTCACGCAGTACGGCGCAAAATTTTGAATGAAATCAGTCACAAAATAAGCCGTGTGAACATGGCCTAAAAGATCAACAGCTCAAGTCTGCGGAGGTCTGACTGACTTAAAGGGGTCTTTCTAACCATGCAGCTTTACAGAGCCACTGCCAGATTTAGACTCTGACTTCCTGGTCGGGCTGTGGCCGGGTGAGTAGCAGTGACTGACTCATCAGAGCTGCTATTCCTGTTACACTGGCGTGAGTGCAAGAGTTTTATAAAGTGTTCTTCACAAGGCTATAAAGCCCTAAAAAGTGAAAGCTTTTCATTCAGTTAAGTAAACAAAGTTCATTGGTAGAGGTAAGACTGCTCAGAGGGACTCGCCATGAACAGATGAGCTGACAGGAGCTTGGTGCAATGACAATGAGCAGAAAGAGATGGTTCGTAACCAGAGAAACGTGTGCTTTAAGAGGAGATAAAATCTTCTTGATCTCCTGACCAAAGCAAAATCAAAAGAGCAATGTATCTGGTAAGTGTTCACTTGCCTTTCCCTACATGTTAAAAGCTAATCATTGTAGTGAGAGAACCCCTTTAAAGGGAAATGGTTATGCTGCAGTATGTGAGGTGTGTATGATATGCTAGAGGGAGATAAGCTGAGCTCTAATATATAGGTTTATGATTTGAAGCAGGATTTCTAAGTGAAGGCAGAGAACAAAATCAAACCAAAAGTGAAACTTCTGCAGTGACCGTTTACGCTGTTCACACACTAATGCAGGGAAAGCTGCAAATCGCTCTATCTGGGTGGAGCAGGGGCGTTGCTAGGGTCCTAAAACATCCGAGGCTCGGGCCCTTTGTGTTTTTTCTGGGTAGGGCTGGGTTCACACGACATTTTTCACGCCTCATTGTGAACTGTGGATGTTTTTTTTACAGGAAAAACCTTGTGTTCCTGTCAATAATTTTCTGCACATCCCACACAGATCCCGTCCATCTCCTCAGCAGTCACTGTACAGTAAAAATCACCAATGACAAATTTACTTTTCAGAACTTCTCACCTTCATATGACAATACCCCTAAACAGTCACCAAAACATACACCTACACATGGAGCAAATCTACCAGACAAGTGATTGTTACTAAAAACCCTCCTACAAAACCAAGACCCCAAACTATTACTACTTAAGGATCAAATAATCCTGCCAGACCCCACATGTACACATGCTCTGAAGACATATACCACCGCCATATAGTGACCATATAGTGGTAGTTACTAGTTGTATGTAGACGCTCTGCAGACATATAAGTGATTACACTGCAGTTACATTTAGTGACTCAGAGGAGACGTCTTTTCTGATCAGCGTCGTTCACCTTCCCTTCTCTTCTCCATCCGGTTCACCCCTTCATGCTGATTGCTCCCGGCCAATACTCATCCCTGAGGATTTGGACACAAATATCTTAGAATCCTCACATTTCCAGCAACTCCTTAATTATAGGTATAGCAGTCCCCTCAGTTAGGTATATGGGGGCACTGAGGCAGGGATAGGAGGGGCACTGAGGCAGGCAGTATCTAGGGGCACTGAGTCAGGTAAACGCTATAAAAACATTAATACTCACCTTAACTCCCCCGCCGAGCGCGCTCTGTCCTCTTCAGCCCGCGCTCCTCGGGCGCACGGCCTATGACGCGCTGTGCGCCCGAGGAGTGGCAGCGTCGCGATGACGTCACATCATCGCGACGCTGCCGGCTGAGGCGCACGGGGCCGCGGCGGGTCCTCAGCGCTGTGAGGACCCGGCGGCCCCGCAGTGTCGGACCCAGAGCCGGTCAGACACTGTCTGCGGAGCAGGGAGCGCTCGCTCTCTGCTCCGCAGAAGCCCACAGCTGCATGTGCGTCCAGCGGAGGCACATGCAGCTGAAGGGCCAGTCGGTGCTCCAAGCCCACGGCAGCGGCCTGGAGCCCGGGAGACTCGGGACACAGGGAGTTTTATTCGGGGCCCGAGCCCCGAATAAAACAGCCTAGCGACGCCCCTGGGGTGGAGTACACAGAACTCCTACTGTCTTTGGAGTCCGGTCAATATTTTCTCTGCTTTTTAACTCAGAAATCCTGCTGCAAATCATATAAGCCTATAGAGCGCTGAGCTTCTCTCCCTCTCTTACATCCTGCTCTTAGATAGGGCAGCATAGACTTCTTGCCAGATTCACTTTAATTGGGAATAAGCACAGCGTTGCATTTTTTGGGCACCATTTGAGGTGTTAAACATTGCATAAAAAAGGGCATTCAGGAAATTATCGGTACATAAACGCGCTGCACCAGTTCTCCCAAATGTATAATCAGAAGAGATTATGTTCTAACCTCTACAGTTGTGTGCCCTATAAACTAATTTTTTTAAGGTAAGGCCAGTCACGTATTATAAACATATTATAAATTGACTCGTGCTCCTTTAGACCAAATTCACATCATGTTAATCCTCTAGTTTGCCATATGTATTTTTTAAAATAACTGCATGTTAATATATACACTGACTTCTATGGCTAGACACATTACTACAGTATGACTTTGGTATCCGTTGCATGACCTTACATTGTTTGTTTTTTTGAAAGATGAAAAACGGGGTGCTGCACCTTTAAATTAAAAAAATATATATACTTTAATGTATATGCCAATGGAGAATGTATTTTGGTGTATTTGTAAACCCCCCCCCCCCAAAAAAAAAAAAAAAAAAAAAAATCACGGATGTTAAATGTTTGCTCAAAACAGTGTCAGTTTGGGATATGATTAGTGCACATTTCATAACATGCATGTTTGACCACACTGCAAAACAGGTAAACCTAGCCATATCACAATTAGTTTTCATAAACTTTTTGAAAAATAAGATTGGAAAAATGCAGTAATTAAAGGGGTTTTGCCAAGAAGTGATTTCCTCACCTAACAGGCAGATACTCACCTCTTGAGCCTTCAAAAAAGGGGTGCTGTTTGAAAAAACAAGTAACTCCTCAGCGATGTGATCGCTCCACCTCCCATGCACGCTCCCGAGGCTGATACTCAGTCTCTGTGGTTGAGTAAGAATTGTTTGACTAAACCATAGATGAGAACTGTATTGGGCACAAGCTCTACAGGTTTTTGTTTTCTCCCTCTTATCTGCTCAGGAGTAAAGATAAGCTCTGAGCAGGCAGTTTTCACTGACTATAGACAGGAGAGGTGGGGGAGGGCTGAGCAGGGAGCGTCTGCATGTTTACTCAGATAATTACATTACAACCAGCAGATTCTCTATACAGCAGACACAGCCTCTGACACAGAAACAAAGCTAGTGCAGATGCACAGTAACACTGCTTTTTTTTTTTCTCCCCCCTACCTTCAAAGCTTCTTCCTGTTTCCTGCCATCAGATAAGTGCAAAAACGCAAGCTACCTCTGTAGTGTAATTCTTAAAAGCAAACATATTACTCAAAATGGTGCTAAATATCAAAATGCATGCTAAGTACAGTATTAAAATATACACAAATGCCTGTTAATAGTCTGACCTAAAAGCGAAGTAGATGGGGTACTTTGGGGGATTAATAAAAGTACATCAGATCATTCCTATACTTGAAACCTAACGGCTTATTCTGGGACTGATTTCAGCCGTATTTGCGCTCCAATACGGCTGAAATCCGTCCCAGGCATTACGGTAATCCACAGTTCTCATAGAGAACTATGGATTCCGTCTCCTCTCCCTGCTCGGACAATACGCCGAGGGGGAGAAAGTGACATGTCAATTATTTACGGCGCATACACGCCGTGAATAATGGAATGTCTATGGGGCCGGCGTAATTGCGGGGCGAAATCCGTCCCCGTAATAAGCCGTCTGAACTGGCCCTAAGCATGCGCGTATTGCATTCTAGTATTCAGTAAGCTTCCCTATGGCATACAGAATACTTCCAGTCTCCTCCTCTCCTAGGGTAACTTAGGGTATGTGCATACTGCGTGTTGGATACATTTTTACATGTCTGGACTGCAAAAATGACAAGTATTTTCCATTGAAATCAATGAAAACTGAATAGAACAATTGTCAAATATGTATTTCACAAACGCCATGTGAACATGCCCTAACCCTTTTCAGGCCAGAGAACCGGCATGTCCAGGTGTCACTAGCATGTTATTTCCAACCTTGGTTTTCAAAACCTTTTTGAGAAGTTGTTGCTGCCAGCAGGATATTTCCTGGAAATCCCATCATAGAATCGTAAAGGAGCAACATTATCAGTAGAGCCGGGTGATCAGTTGTTTTCCTATACCTTAATTAGTTCAACTTCGCATGCCCTAAGGGCCAGTCTACAAGGCAAGGGCTTTCAGATTTGAAAACAGTCTGTAAGCAATCAGCATAGACCTCAACACAACATCCGCTCAGCAGCCCACACTGCACAGATTTTCTGTCGGACATTTTCTGGCACCGCCAACGTTCTGAGAGGCTTGGAACATGAACTGTTGAATGTGAATCCGAAAAAAACGGCCATAAGCCTTCCTATAATCTGACCAGTATTTTGTCGGTGCTGTGTGCAAGCACCCAAATGCACTTCATACTTCTGCATAAAAATACTGGCTCATCCACCTTTGTGCTACCCTGCCTTGTATAAAAGATGTGTGGACTTTTGTACAAAACAAACCCTTTTAGATTGTAAGCTCTTGTGTGCAGAGGCCTTGCTCCTTTTGTTTAGTTATTTAGTCTATTACTCTATTGTCTGATCTTTATACATTTCCCCTCTGAAATGCAGCGGTTTAGAATATGCTGGCGCTATATGAAAATTAAAGGGAATCTGTCGTCAACTTTTTTTTAAATTTTTTTTTTACTTATTAAATCAAGCCCCTGATCTATATGCTCGGCCGTCTATATATGATTGTGGGGAAGACATTCTTGCTTGCACTGCTTTAACAGCTGTGCGAGAGATACTTGACAGCAGCTTCATGCACATAGGATTCTTAAGACAGTTTCTGTCCCATAGACTTGTATAGGAGAGTTTTCACTGAGAAGGGAGGGGAGAGGGGGAGCTGTGACCTCTTGTGACTGGTGGATTCTGGGTTATCTGTACACAATGGTGTCTCCTTTCAGTGTGACCCTGCTTTTACTGATGAGCACACTGCTGAAAAGCTCTCTAAACAGAACAGGAAGTGTCAGGCGATTATTAGGCTTAGTGGCCAAAGTGAAAACTGCAGGACTTAAAATTATTAAAAAATATTGAATGTGATATGGAAAATTAAAAACATAACCAAAAATTCCTACAAAATGTGTTTAGTATAAAAATGTGAGTTAAACAAGAAGTCATTTTTTGATGACCCATTCCCTTTAAGGCTATGTTCACACAGCTTATTGCGGTGTGTGTGGTATGCGCCACAAAACGGCGGTTGTTTTGAACAATGCGCTGATCGTGTAATTTCAGGGCGGAGGGGGGGGGGGGACACAGCTGTGCGCCGGCCCCATGGACATGCATTGTCAGCGGCGTGTATTCGCCAGTAACGATTGAAATGTCCATTCTCCCCCCGCGCGTAATCCATAACTCTGAGAGATAAATTACTGGAATTGCCTTGCGCATAACACAGCAAAATGCGTGCCGAAATACACGGCAATTTAAGCCGTGTGAACATATCACTGAAAAGAAAAAACAATAACTACACTACCGTATATACATTTAACTAAATCACAGAATTCTTCATACGGCTAAAATATAACTTAATAAATATTTGTAAAATTTAACAACAATTCTATAAGGACATCAGTCTAATGAAACACAATATATGGATTACACAATACACCTATATCCCATGTTCATAGGAGTTACTCACAGTTACTTGTTACTCGATCTCCAAAATAAAAGGAAAACAAGGACAGAAGAAATATATACACACACCTCTATCCCTGGTGACCAACGTAACACTCCTAAGACCTGTGCAAAAACGGGGTCATCGCCCTAAAAAAGGTGGCCCCGTAAACTAGCTACTGCCCTAGGGAGCCCCTACAATCTCCCTTTTCTCCTTAATCTTATAATCGCTTCCCAATCAGTTACAAAGAAAGCAAAGGAAGGCTAGAAAATTCCCGACGCGTTTCCCCTTTCTGTGCCCAACAACACATTCAGGAGGGTTCATCAGGGGAAAGAAAAAAAGAGAAAAAACAAAATAGGTCAAATAAACTAACTGGTTATCAATATAGCCGTTGGCTATGATAAAGCCCACAGACTATGGCACATAGATATGCCATAAATGTCTAACATGGGAATAACCAGTTCTTCACTCTGAGCTGACACCTCAGGGGCCCATTCCTGAGATAGGTGTAGGGTCCTCACCTATTACACGTCGCTGGCATATCGCTAGGATCTGCCATCAATGTGTGGGATGGAAACGCCTCTAAGCCATGTAAATGTAGCATATTGTCTTGGGCTCTCTATAGCCCTAGAAGAAATCTTACAGTACAACTGTTTCAGCTGATGAAATCCGTTCATAGCACAAGTGAAATGTTGTAATAAATATTACGTTTCTGTTTAGAAAAATATATGAAAATCGCCAGGTCCATTCATGAACTAGTCATGTCGGGAAATTATGGTCTGGTTTACATCTGTCAGTGGTTCCATTAGGAGCCACTATCGTTAATTCTGTCAAAACTAGCGCAGCCTACAGTGTTTTTTTTTTTTTTTTTCTTCCATTTAAATGATAGCCCAAATGTTGACAATTTTACAGGCTCCATTACTTTTGATGTGATCTGTCATAGAAATGGTCAGGCACTGCTGGTCTTGTTTTATTTTGTTCATGTGCTATAAAAATTGGAAGTGACCACTTTGGACCTAACTTGTTTTTTTTACTAATCTGTCAGGGTAGAGACCAGCACATAGTATAGTGTGGCCGAATTGACCAGTAAATCGACCCTGTTTTGTATGTATATTACATTTTTTTTTGTTAGAGGTGGTCACCATCTATGCCTACCTTAAACTTCAGGAGATGTCCTCAGCATTCCTTCTGGGTAGAGTCATCATGTTGTCACACATTTCAGGACAGCTTGTGCCAGCTGTTGTGGCTGGCATCTGACATTCTACTGACATAGTAAGGCTGGCACCAGAGATGCTGAAATGCCTAATTGTTCTTTCCCTGACATTTGATGTCATGGGAGAGTCAAAATTCCTCTGTGCACCTTATTGGCTGAATTGGCGGCTTCAGACCGCTTCTATGCAGTGTGGGACTGGGATACTTGGGGCCCACCCTACAGCTATTATACTTGACTCTTGTACTGTCTCTTGTTTTCTGCCTTTTTTTTTTTTTTCCCTAGAAAGCAGCCCCATGCCATGCACAGGACCTCATAATGCCCAGGGGCCCATCTGGGATTTCCTCCCTTTCTCCAGTGGGCCAGTCCAAGCCACCTTCTATGCTGTGCATGGCTAGCTTTAAAAAGAGCCTAAATTTGTGTCATTACATATTGTTTTAATTGAATGTAGTACTAATTGTGGTAACTGTTTCTAACACAGTAGTGTAATTATTGACATGCTTTCCTGATTACAAATAAAAAGCTTGTAAATATCCTTTGTTTTGTGCCTGTAATTCGAGATGAGGTCCTATTTAATCTGGAGTAAAGCTGGTCAGATATGCGATCCCTGTATTGTTATTGACGCGTGTCTTTTCATTCATAGACCATGTGTGAAATTTGTGTAGCGCTACAGGTTCTGGCAAGAAGTCCTAAAGCTATGACCCTGGAATACCATTATGTCAGAGCGTTTTACAACATGCAGGTCTATTTTCTTGGGCTCGTGCTTATTTCCTCTAATATCTATTGTGAAACCATACAAGTGGGTTGTTGATTGCCACTTTTAGGCGTGTCTTACCTTTACGAACTGTAAATACGTTTCATCATGGAATGCTTTCACGATTCATCATGTGATATCATAAAATGATGAGGTCACTGCATATACATGGCATACAACCTGTCTTATACCTATAAAAAGAACAGTTTGTGTTCTATATGAGCTAGTAATGAGTAGTGTTACATGTGTAAAATGAAAAAGTATTTCAAAGTGACCAATTCAAACCCGTTCACACTGGTGTGGAGAAGAGGTGTCAATGTGTGCTATGTGGGTTTTTTTTTTTGGTTTTTTTTTGGGGGGGGGGTGCTATTCTATAGAAACTGTTTGCTTTTAGGTATTTGATAGAAATAAATCACTACTATATATCCATACATGTGATACCATTTTTGTTAGTATTTAGTGAAATATACAAACATGTAAACAAAAAACCAGCCTATTACATAAAAGTACATCCATCCACCAGGAGACCAGCCCAACCAGGATTATTCCAGGGCATAGAGCTTGATCCTACAGCACGAGTTTTCAGCTGGTTTTTCAGACTGTCTTCGGTTTTGAGAACGGTCTGTAAACCAGCTAACAAACTTTAAAATGGACCTCTACGGAAAACCCACACAGCAGTCCCCACTGCACGGATTTTCCGCCCGGCGGCTTTTCAGACTACCAGCGGTCCGACAAACATAGAACATGTTCATTCTTCCGTCCGCTTTTTGGGCGGAATATGAACATGTCTATGGGAAGGGGGAGGGCTTTTCTCTGCTAATCGCGGAGAAAAGCCGCCCCCCCTGCGGCACGGCACGAAAATAGTACAAATACCGGTTGGATAAACCGACAGGTATTTGTCCTGTGCCGTGGGGATGTGGCCTAATGGTACAAAAAGGAATGGGTGCCAGCAGACCGGCTCCAGTTATAGGGCTGAAACCAAGGTGAAAAATAGCCAATGACTACAGCTTTTGAAAAAGTGACTTCTTGGTCCCCTCACATGGTTTGAGAGGCCACTTTATTTTGGCTGTCATTGGATATTTTTCTACTTTGGTTCCAGGCGTAAAACTGGAGGCCATCTCTGCTGGCATCCATTCCCTTTTTGTACTGTTAGCCCTGGAATAATCCCTGTTGTGCTGGTCTCCTTGTGGATGGATGTTTGCGTGTAAATAGGTTTGTTTTGGAGGTTTTGTGGAATTTTGTATATTTCACTGAATAATATACAGTATGAATTCCTATCACCAATACCAAAATGCAAATGTGGTTTCAAAAGTTTCTATAGAATAGGTTTTTCCTGTTGGGCAGGATAGAGCTGTAATCCATACATCAAACACCTATCGTGCTTTATTCTGTTCCCTGGAAAAAGATAATGTAGCTCTTGCATTCCCACTGTCTGTGTGCAGAGTCCCAAAGATGCTTTGGGGCGTTGTGGATGAAATGGGTATCCTCTCGGGTATTGATGGCATATCCACAGACCATTTGTTGGTTGCTTCATGTTGATAAGAATTTAAAATGCATATTAGATATGAAGTAAAACTTGCAGTATATCGCTGTGGAATTCCGGTTTTTGCACCAGTGTGTTTTCTAATGCCATTGGTGTGGATGAATACAAGTAGTTGTTCTTAGTGCTGGATTTTGCCTTTCTAGGTGAAACTTATTCTGGATGTGCCTCCTTTTGGTGGATGGGGGAACTAGAAATGGACACTGTACATATCTATGGTATGTTGATAGAATACCTGTCTGATAAGGCAATGTTCACACGGCTTAAAATTGGACGTATTTCAGTCCGTAATTACGCGCCAGAGTGCACAAATTACAGCTGGAATACATCCCAGTCATTACAGTAATCCACAGTTCTCATAGAGAACTATGGATTACGTCTTCTCTCCCTGCTCGGACAATACGCTGAGGGGGGAGATAAGTGACATGTGAATTACCAGCGGCGTATACGCGCCGCTGGTAATACAAGTCTATGGGCCGGCAAGGTGCCGGCCCCCCAGCCACACGGCGTAATTGCGCCCTGCAAATAAGCCGTGTGAACCTAGCCTAAGAGTTCTGCATTCTCTGAAAGTGCCCATGCACTATTTGGAGCCAACTCATCCAGCGATAATGCTCGGCTCTTCTGTACCCCTGACATGTTGGATTCTCATTAAAATAAATGTCTGTTTATTGGTGTAGTTGGAGGAAATGGCCATTGGCTAAATGAATGCTTGGACAATGGATATTTCATATGTATCATACAGTCTAGTAATGTGGCACAAAAGACTAGCCACTTCTATATTACTGAGTTCTATCACATTTTTTGATATGCATGCCAAATAGTTTACAAATGTCAGTCTAGTACCAATTTTAAACATTTTATTTCCCCCAAATAACTTGAGCCTTAAGGGTATTTTCAAACGGCATCTTGGATACGTTTTCTGGACTGCAAAAAATGTATCCCTATTGTTTTCTATGAGCTTTTCAATGTGTAAAAGGATCAAGAATTGACGTCAATTGTTTGACCACATCAGTTTTACGCAATGCAAATACATATGTAAAACGCGTATCTAAACGCCTATACGCATTGTACAATGAAATCATGTAGTCACACTTGAATATTGTTAAGTACGTTTTGGGGTCTGTTTTTCGTGACGTAAAACGTACCCAAAAGTGTATTTAATAAACTCTGTGAACATACCCTAAGAGGCCCGCCTTTTTGCATATTTCTTTAGGCTACCTTCACCTTGGCAGAAAGAAACACTTCAAAAACTAAATCCGTTTCTTTTCTGTGAGTGCATATATATCATTTTTCCCACATGCAGTTTGTTTTTTTTTCCCAAAATGTGTAGGCTGTTTTCCCATCACACATTGTGGTTAAACACAAGCTAACGTGAATTTTTTTTTTCAGAAAATACACTTGAGGTCTGAGTCTCCTAATGTTAGGGGGGAGGTGGGAAAACTGCTATGAAGCATTAAAAGAATGCACCCAGAGTGCAATTAAAGGCCACAAAAATAAAATAGTATCTGGCTGCTGCAGTCTTTGCCTAAAAATTCTTATGTAATACGTGCCAAATGTTGTGCTAACTGAGACTAATCAATAGGATTTCTCACACCCTTAGTAACAGTCTACCAAAAATGAAAGCAGGACTGGCGTTTTACTGGAGACCATTTCTTACTTTACCAGATTAGTAAATGTTTCACATTCGGGATGGTCAGATTAATTGTTAAAGGGGTTGTCTCACTACAAGGATTGCTTTTTATGTTAAAGATCTTGCAAAAACAAATCACTTTGCAATATATGTCCATTAGCAGTGTCCTACCTATTCTGAGAGATCCCCTCTTGTATGGGCTGCATCAGCTCCTCAGGTCACTATAGCTACAGACCTGTTGGATCTCTCCTGATAGGCTGTCAGCACTAGCTGCTACAGCTACAGACCTGGCTTCTACTGCAGCCTAGTAGACGTCTGTAAACACGCCCCTGAATTCAAAATGAAACAAGAACAGGACGAATCAATGTAGTGAGACAACCCCTTTAATCCAGAGCTGCTGTTTGATGTCCACTTGCCCAAATGTCCTTACTCATGAATGAAAATGAGGTTGGTCTTCAGTATATTTTGCCTTGATCTGTTAAAGTACCTTTTTATGGTCCCCAATACTGTTAAAACTACGGTAATACAAGATCAATGAGTTACCTAGTACTTTGACTATTGTATAACTATAATGCAAATGGTATGTACTGTACAATAGTGAGTCATGAATGGATATACCTGCATTATAAACACAACGTGGTTTTTAACATGTACTAGAATGCAATGGTGGCACATGCTGCTTCTACAGTACAAGCTGTACAGCAGGTCAAAGGTGGTAGGAATCCTAAAAACTGTGGTGGTCTATAAGAAGCCGGCTCAATACTGATTCAAGTCATGCTACCACTCATGACTGCCTAGTATAGGAAGTCCTTTGTTACTTCTGATCGGTCTGAATAGACCAGAATTTCCCTACTGTTTTATAGAAATTTTTAAAACGGAGTATTCAGAGCTCTGATTTTCTTTGCTCTATAGTTAGCCGTTCGGCCACTCTCTAATCTGATTATATTTTATCAATGATCACTGTTTTATAAGGGAAACCTCATTCTAATCTTGTCATGTGGTCGTCAAGTGACCTAACATGCCCTGTCCAATGTGATTCCATTGTAACTAGGAGCAGAACTGACTTTCCACAGTATTCTTGGTAAGGCTATGGTGCTGCAGTACTTTAACCCTTTAAAGATGTGATTCATTATGAGACGGAGGTATTTTCATTTCCTACAATCATGGCTAAAATGGTAATGACCTCAGAATGTGGCCAGAATTACGTTGAGTCCAGCGGGCTGTCAGCAGAAAACAAACATGCACCTCAAGTAGTAATGTGTTTTTGTTTTGCTTTTTTTTCTTTATTGCTCCCCCCATGTTTTAGCCACTATTCTCCACTTCAATGTAACTTTTCCCACTCTAGAGGCCTAACGACTGATTGTAGTATTGAACAGGTTTTTAGAAAAATCGGTTCATACATCTAAAAATGGGGACTTTAAGCCAGTAAATGAAAAGGCTTTTATTTTTTTATATATTTTTTTTTTTTCTTTCACCTCCTTTTGAGCAAGAGGATCTAAACTCGGTCCATTTTAGGTTATGTTGATAGAACTTTAACTCCAACTGAGCTTTTAAAATTAACTACTTTTTATATATGTTTTAAGGAATCAAATGCATTAGCTTGATTTATGTACTCCAGGATGGGTTTAAGAAAGTCTGTAGAAATTTTAATTCTAAAAATATAGGTTATGTTCTATCAAAGACCCATATTGGGCGAAAACAACCTCTCCTATCAAATTGTGGTTAACTTGCTGTTATTGATTTAAAATAGGTCTGTGCATAAATGTTTTTATATTTTGTTTAATATTGTTTACGCAAACAATATTTTTTTTTTGCTAAACAATTTTCCACTTTTCCATATTCCATAAATGCTTTTTTAAATTTTCTTTTTTTTTTTTTTTTTTTTTAATGGCGACCACAGTAAATGTAAGATTTTGCATTTTATTGTATTTCCCACACCATAGTAGGGCAACCTTCCTGGAATGTGAAGGAAGCGGTCTGCAAGGTCTAGAGGCCAGAAACATGCCTATACGTCACTTGGGGTTTGGTCACTCATGTTTTAGAATAAAGTTTCCCCCTCATTCTCTGATCAGAGAAACTTTCACACAGTTTTATCTAGTAGTAAGGACACTTTCACATGATGCAGTAGTCAGACCACTAATGTATTAATAAAACCACATGTAAATGTATTTGCCATGTGGTTTTGACATGAATTTTTAATGGTGTGGTCTTTTTGTCTTGCCATTTACACTCCATGTGATTATCTCCTAAAATGTCCAATGCTTCCCCAATATTCACTGCAATTATTCTCCCACTTAGGCAGTGAACACAATGGAGCACATTTATTTAGGCAGTTGTGTTAACATGCTGGTACAATTTGTACCAAAAAATGTTGTACGTGCTTTACGCTACATTTATTGGGTGCTTAAGACCATTTTTATACAATACATGGAAACCTCTGAAGAAGCATTTATGCTATCTACAATACATGAAAAATTTTGGGAGATTCTTATTTTCACACGTTTTGATCAGAAAATGCTTAAACCACCCCGGCTTACAACAGGATCTCAATGTGGGTGGTCCTACTGTATTCTTACCTCTCACTAGAGTCAAATTCAGACTTCTCATAGGGTCAACCGACCTCCATAATCCAGAGAGAAAAATAAAAAAGCACCAACCCTGCAAGCATACTGCACTGATATAACAGCGGAGGTGGGCGGGATGCAAGAAAACAAAATGGAGGCATCCATTCCTCCCTATATAGTTTAAAAGCAATAGATGCCAAATACAACGCATAGTTCTGCACAAAAACATTTCTGAAAAACACAATGTGAACCTGGGTGCCACTGGCTTGGCTGCGGTGTGTAGATATGTATGTATGTGTGTATCTAATCTATCTATCTATCTATCTATCTATCTATCTATCGCACTCCAATACCAGTGGCACACCATCTGCTAAAAGGGCTATACAATACATGGAAATCCCTAAAGAAGCATTTATGCTATCTACAATACTTGAAAAAACTTTAAGATTCTTAGTTCACACATTTTTCTCTCTGGATTATGGAGGTCGGTTGACCCTATGAGAAGTCTGAATTTGACTCTAGTGAGAGGTAAGAATACAGTAGGACCACCCGCCTTGAGATCCCGTTGAAAGCTGGGGGTGGCTTAAGCATTTTTGATCAAAACGTGTGAACTAAGAATCTCAAAGTTTTTTTCAACACCATTTTTAGACACGTCTGTGCCTTATCCTACAAAAGAAGCATGGCTCCACAAAGAGCACGGCTTGGTGTGCACCAAAAAATGCATCAATTTTAGTGCAGTTTCTGGTATGGAGTATGCCACATAATAGGTGTAAAGTTAGACTAGATCTAATATGTACCAGATTTAACACTGATATACATTGTAAGGCGGTTTAGTCTAAGGCTATGTTCACACGGCTTAAATTTCGGGAAAGTAATTACGCCCCGCAAATTTCGGCCCTGGGGGCGGGGCGAGGGGAGCGGGGGAGTGAGCGGTGGGGGGCGACTTCAGCCGGCCCATTGACTTGAATTGCCAGCGGCGCGTATACGCCGCTAGTAATTCACATGTCAATTATCTCCCCGCCCGGCAGATTCGCCGGGCGGGGAGAGGAGACGCAATCCACAGCTAGCTAGGAGAACTCTGAATTACCGTACGGAATCGCCCGGCTTCGGCCCGTAATTGGCGCACTTCGGCACGTAATTACGGACCGAAATACGGCCCATTTTAAGTCGTGTGAACATAGCCTAACTTTAACCCTTTAAGGTCTAAGCCTGTTTTGAAGTTGAGGACCAAGCCCTTTTTTTCAAATCTGACATGTGCCACTTTATCTATGAATAACTTTTCAATACTTTTAACCCAATCCCTGTGATTCGAGATTGTTTTCCGTGAAACATTGTGCTTTAATTTAGCAATTAATTTTGGTCGATAAAATCCTTGTTTAGGTGTGAAAAATATCGAAATGTTGTGAAAATTTTGAAAAATTTGCCATTTTCAAAGTTTAAAAATTTCTGTGTGCAAGACAGTCACACCAAACAAGTAAATAATGAACATTTACCATATGTCTACTTTATTGGCATGATTTTTTTTTTTAAACATCCTATTTTTTTAAGACATTTGGGGGCTTTGAAATTTAGTAGCAAATTTTAACATTTTCAGGAAAATTTGCAGAACAGATTTTTTTTTGGAACCTGGCCACTTCTGATGTGGTTTTGAGGGGCTTGTATGTTAGAAACCCCCATAAATGACTCCATTTCAGAAACTACACACCTTAACATAGTCAAAACAGCATTTAGGAAGTTTATTAACACTCTAGGTATTTCATAGAAATTAATGAAAAGCAAAGGTGAAATTTCAAAATGTTAACTTTTTTGCAGATTTCCGATTTTTGTTCATTATTCATTGGAACCCCATAGATTTTACCAAGAAATCGTAACTCAATAATGATTCTTCTTATTATGCAGTTTTTAGAAATATCCCACTTGTAGCCCATATGCGCTTTTTGACTCTTCCACAGGCTTCCGCATTGAAGGAGCACCTTCTTGTTTTAGAATATTTTCCAGGCTTTATTGGGGTAGGGATGGGCAGTGACAGATGTGGGAACAGAAGTTACAAACTGTCTTTTTAACTGATCAGACAGCTATAACAATATGAGTGAGGGGAACAGGGACTTGGCAATGAAGGGGTAATTTTTTTGTGTGTTTTTCACTCTGAGCCAGTGATCATCACTGGCAGAAACTTGCTCGAACCTGAAAGTGGCAAACTGTCTGAACAGACAGCTGCCACAACTAGATCACCGGGGCAGTGAAGTGATTAGGCAGTGGAGGGGTTAATAAAGTATTTCAGGCTGACAGCCCAGATCGCAGCACAGGGCACTAGGACCCAGCACAGAAATACGATCTCCTCACTCACACAGAACAGGGACCAGGATCAGCTGTAATGGGTGAGTCAGCAGACTGACTGACCAATCCCAGCGATCCTCGGAATGGGGATCACTGGACTCCTGTGATTGATCACCTCCTGTGTAGATGTGCTAATTAGCTGTCAGAAACAGCAATTAGCATAGAGCTTTCATCTTATCTCTGCACAGGGAGACAGAAAGCTTTCAGGACCTTCCTGGAACGTCAGGGTGCCTTAACAGGCAGTGAACCATGACGTTCAGGAACGTCAGGGTGCATTAAAGGGTTAAACTAAGAGCTAGATAGTATTGAGATATATATATTTTATGTATAACCCATTTATTTTATTTTTTATTTTTGTAACTTCTATTGCAGTAGTGTGTGTTGCTCAAAACCAGAAATGGCCTTTCCATTATACTTTTTCTCAGTCTAGGCTCCACTCCTGGTTTTGGCTTACAAATACTGCTGCAAAAAGGAAGTGCGACTCCAGCCTTAAATAGCAATTACTAGGCTGTAGCCTGCATATATTTGCCTCCTTTTGCAGGCTGGAGATTAAGTACAAGCAGCTTAATGCTAGCTGTGGTACATCGCTTCCTGCATCACTATCCATGATCATGCAGGAGCAGTGTCATTATGTGCCCTGCAGGACTGTGATCACTTCTACAAGGAGAGGTGTAGCTGTATGCAGCCGGAGGCAGCATCCGGCTCTGTATATTCTGCCCCAGGGGAAGTTCTTGTCTTATGCACACTCCATAACTACGTGTACTTTGTGTGCCTCTGCTCTCTGTAATTCATTGCCACTCTCTTGCTTCCTGACTGTCCTTGCACCTTTAAAGTGTAATGATTGATACAGGTCTCTTGTGTACCTGGTGCCCTCTTGTAAGTCTTATATTGCCCTCGACAACTCCTTAGTAGTTATGCATTTTTTAACCAACTTCCTGGTATCACTCATTTAGGGTACATCCAGACGACGAGTAAAACTTCTCGAATTCTACCGTTGGAAACTGCGTCAGTGACAAAGTTTGAGACCAAATTTAAACTAATCTGGCAGCGCATACATTACCAGTACTGCAGAGATGAGCCCATGACTGTCACAAATGGTGGCTTTTCCCACCCACCACCGATTGTGGACAAGTAAGAACTGGCAATCGGCGGTGGGTAGAGCAAGCAGCTGCTCATATTATGGGCTTCTCTGACAGGGCAGACCATGCACTACTGATATTTAATTATTTTTCCAAAATTGCAGTAAGTTATGGAATAAGCAACCTGACCGGTCCTCTTTCAACAAATGTCCCCAGTGAAGTCCAGCTTGTAGCTTGCTACGAAATGACTTCAGAGACCGGGGAGAGTTTGTGTGTTGTTTTTTTTTTTTTTTTTTTTTTTTTTTTTTTTTTTTTTTTTTTTATCCCTACCCCTTCCCCCACTCTCCCCCCCCCCCCTTTTTCTATGGCAGTTCCCAATTTAGCTGAGCGAGAGTACTAGGCTATAACCAGAATTTCCATAGCCCTGAATTGGGGAGAGCTATGCAAGCATGGCCCTCTCCTCGTTCATGGGGGCCTGGCTCATAGCACACTACAAGCTGGCCTCCATGGGGATCTTGGCCAAGTGGCAAAATGTCTTTAAGCGGTTTACCCATATGGCAGAGATTATTTATATATACTGCAGTCACAGGAAAGTCTACACTGGGAGTTCCTCCTAAACTCCCTAATCATAATACAGGATTAACTCCAGACATGCAGGCTATAATCCTTTTTTTCTTTATAAACTGTACTTAAATATGCAAACAACTATTTTTCTATAGATAATTGCAGTTCTAGTTCTCCTAACAGTCAGCAGCTCCTCTTCCAACACTAAGTTTGCTATGGTCACTATCGTGTTGGATTGACCACTGAGCAATACACAGGAGGACTATAACTGTAAGCATCTATAGAAAAATGTTGGCAGAATTGTTTGCTTGTTTAAATAAACCTCTTTAAGCATCACTTGGTGAAGAATGTGTAACAAAGGATAGTTTCTCAAGAGACCCTTTTGTAATTACCATATATACTCGAATATAAGCTGAGGCACCTACTTTTGCCATAAACGGGAAAACTTATTGACTCAAGTATAAGCCTAGGGTCAAAAATGCAGCGGCTACTGGTAAATTTTAAAAATAGATGCCAATAAAATAACATAGGCAGGTATATGTCCCCCATAGGTAGCTATAGGCAGGGTCATGTCCCCATAGGTAGCTATAGGCAAGGTTATTTAAAAAAAAAAAAAAAGTACAGTACTCACCTTAGTCCCTCGCCGCTCCACTCCTTCCTCTTGCCGGCACAGGCGGGTGATGTCATCAGGCCGCACACGCAGCTGCCTGTGCCGGAAACTCCAGACAGCCGCCAGTCAGCGGCCGCCCAGAGTCCACTGAGGAGCAGGGAGTGCTCTCTCTGCTCCGCAGTGGTATCTTCACCTGTATGTGCTCCGGAGGAGTCGCATACAGGTGAAGAGATCGCCGATAGCACCTGGGCCACGGGAGTGGCTGTCTGCTGTACTCGGCAATCGGCTATATGCACTCCCTGAGGAGCCGCATATAGCTGAAGTGTCACTGCCGGCACACGGGCCATTGCAGCGCCCGAGCTCCAACAGTGACTCAAGTATAAGCAGAGGTCAGACTTTTCAGCACATTTTTTGTGCTGAAAAACTCAGCTTAAACTAGAGTATATATGTACTCAGCTGAGTATCTTGAGCAGAAGAACTTCCTCCATTAACCAAGATTTCCCCATATGATTTACTCTAGACTTCAGCTGGTGGTCCTATTTGTGACTAGACCGAGGAAACCGCTGTGTGCAGCACAGAAATCTGCCGGGAATGACCCAATAATGTCCTGACAGGATGTCTCTGGTATCTGTAGCCATGCTGACTGCAATGCATCTCACAGCTGCTGGGGATTCCATAGATCGAACTTGAGATCAAGGTGGTCTCACAGCTGCTCAATTGGATTCAAGTCAGGGAATTAGGGGTCTAGGGCAATACTTCTAAATCTCGGTCATGCTCTTCTAACCAGTGTTGGCTATTTCTAGCCATGCAACATTTTGTATTTTCTTGCTGAAACGCCCCCTTTTCCCCCAAGGAAGACAATCTACACGTATGGGTGTATGTGATGTGCAAGCATGGCTTCATACCCAAATCATGTCATGAGTAAGGGAGTATTCCTCCTGAAACGCATAGACCTGTTGTTCACCAAGATGTCATTTGCCTTTTTATCTTCTTTGTACAAAATAAAGCTGCAAGGTTTTTATCTAACTTATTTCACAAATAAGTTGCTGGTTTCTTCATACATTTTTGCATCAAATCTTTGGAAACATGGCCTTGGAGTTTTCCTTTTCTGTGCAACACAGACATAATGCACAGATGAGCTGAAGAATCTTTTTGCATGCAAATCTGTTGAGTACCTTCCATATGGAGTGGGCCTGAGAATGGCGCGAACACATTCTCCAGGCTATAACATTGCCACCACCAGCTTGTGTTCTTCCAGCAATGGTTGCAGGGTGCTTGTTTTCTCACCTGACCTGCTAATGTCCATCTATACAATGAAGCAGAAAATGTGACTCAGCGCTTTGATAATTAGCAGAGAGTCAATTATCATACTGCTGTAAAAAAAAAATTGATGCCTTTTCTGCCAATGCAAGCTCTTCGTTTGCTTTGCGGCCCCATACACAGCAGGGTTTGAACTGTTTTAGACACACATCTGGTAGACCTCTGGTTCACTTTGGCAGTGAGCTGCTATAGTATCAGTCTGCCCCTGTATACCTACATAGCGGACATTCACCTCTTACATCAGTGGCACTTGGTGCTTTGTAATTTCTATGTCCCTTATTTGTAATGGTGCAGTTTATCTACTCGCCAAACATTCATCACAGCACCACGGGAACAGTTCACAAACTGCAGTTTCATAAGTACTGCTACCCTTGGGCCTATAATTGTTTTGGGGAGCTCTTATGCATTGCCCCTTTGACCCATGACCGCAGCAAGGGATATATGTGCCGACAGTCTTGCACCCCTTATACACCCATCTAGTAGGCCACGACATGTGACTTCCTTCATGCTGCTGAAAACTCCTTTTTTCCAAGGGCCACATCAATGTTATGGTTACCCTCAGAGTCAGTGTGTCACATGGTGCTAAAGATGTCCTTAAAGATTGTATAATAGCCAGCCGCTTCCACCTCTTTAGCACTGAGCTTCCTACTTTGGAGGGCAGCTAGGGTGCCTGTATAGAGCAGTTGGAATTGGGCCACCACCTGTGAGGTGCATGCCAGAGTTCTAAATTCAAGATGGTGCCTGTGCTGGTGGTGCCACCTCTGCCAAGCACTGGCTGCTACCTCTGGGGAAAGTGGAGAGCCAATCCATTATTATTATTATTATTTATTTTAAAGCGCCATTGATTCCAGGGCGCTGTACATTCGAGGGGGTTACATACATAACAAGTCATCTATCAAACGCATCATGTGAAAGCACCCTTAGGCCCAGTTCACATGGCTTATTCAAGCCGTAATTGCGAACCGGATTTCGCTCGCAATTCCGGCTTGAATAAGATGCGGGGCGGGGGCGCGGCCCGCCGGCCCCATAGACTTGCATTATCCACGGCGCGTATTGCGCCTGGATAATGTGCATATCACTTTCTCCCCCCGCGGCGGATTTGCCGAGCGGGGGGGAGCGACGGAATCCACTGTTCTCTATGAGAACTGTGGATTACCGTAATGACAGACGGATTGGAGCCGTACTGAAGCGCAAATCCGGCGCGCAGTACAGCTCCAATCCGCGCCGAAATAAACCGTGTGAATGAGGCCTTAGTCTTGAGCCATCACCTGTCGCCAGCCAAGAATTTGATTTCAGGTAGCTAAAAGGTTATTCCTAGCTGGTTGTTTTACAGGTCGACCAGAGCCTGTCACTGCAGCTGGCAAGGGAATACAGCAGACGGGAGTAGCCTTTAATAGTTATCATGGCATCTGTGTGATTGAAACAAAGTGACCGTGCTGGTTTTTATAATGACAAGTTATGGCTCTCTGCATTGGACCAAATTTGCATTTAATAGTGTTGGGAAAGCCTAAATGGGTTGAGTGTGACTATTTTGCTGGCAGTTTAGAATCCTTATATACAATGGTTTCTTGGGTACAAAAATCTTAACTTACAATGGTCTTTCAAGGGACATTGTATGAGGAGCGTGGTTTCAAGATGCAGTATTCCAGAAAGTGCCGATCTGAAGCTCCTCTTATCAGGGTGCATGTTTACTAGTGCAGCCATGTTACAAGTCACAGTGGATGTACCCACTGGTTGAATAATGGTTAATAGTACACTACTACATGTTCTGGACTGCTCTTACCTGAGCCAAGACTGCAGCTTTGGGCATTGGGTGAGAGCTGCTCCATTTTACTCTGTTGGTACACTGTGCTGTACACAGAAACAATATATAGTGTCAGCTCACCTATTCTGCAGGATGGTTTAAAAGTCCCAGGCGCACGTCCTTTGCTCCAGCAACAATTAGTAAGCAAGTAACAGAAGTTTGGTGAAGACAGCGCACAAAGGGCCAACCATAAAGTAAAAGCATCCAAGGTTTATTCAATCCAAAAACCATTAAGTTGGCCCTTTTGTGCGCTGTCTTCACCAAACTTCTGTTACGCACACTGTGCTGTACATGACCTTGGCAAAGCTGCTGTCCTCCACACAGTGATGTAGAGCTTCAGCTGTTTTTATACTTAAGGTTTGTTGTGTATCTGCATTATTTTATTAATCTTGTGCATTACCTTGATCCAGTTACTGGTTGGAGGGCCAGGTGTCAGTTAAAGTACTGTAGCATTATGACTTGTGTGATTCATTTGCCTTTCAATCCTACATACACAAGGCCATGCCCCACTGTTGGTGCACCTGACTCTAGGAAGTCACGGGATGGCTCAGGAGACGGTTGTCCTTGCCCATCATTTAAATAACTTTTATAGAACTAGAGAATTTCACATATCTGCCTCATGTTAACATGACCCAATGATGTCTTTGTGTATGGTCAGATGTGGGTTTTAGTGAGAGAGTTAGTTAATTTTTAGATTATTTTATGGACTATGTATTGTGAAATCTTGGTTAAGCCTTCTACCTTCCTCCTTTATTGGTAATGCTTGGTGAACAATGTCCGTGTCAAAGTTGTGGTTTAAAGACCCCTTAGTTTAACCCCAAAAAAAGGATTTTTCAAATTTTTTCCCAGAATCAGTAAAAAATTATATATTATATTATTATATATAATTTATACAAAAGCCCATTTGCTCAGCTGTATTGGCAACTCCTGTAAGGCCAGCTCACTATTCCCAGTGCCTGACACACTTAGGACTGTAAAATTCAAGTTATATTAATTAGTTGCAAATATATCCCTTTTATTTTTTTCTCCAATTTTCAGTGGTTTTTTTTTTTCCCTATGTGTTGAACATATTGGTGTGTTTAATATTTTTTTTTTTTTTTTTTAGTGCCTTGACAAAAGTTTACTCGAGTAGCCTTTTGTAAAACAAACTTACAAAAGGTTGTAGGGCTATAAAACATGGCTGCTTTTAAACAGTGCTACACCTGTTAGTAGGTTGTTTGGCATTGCAGCTTAGCTCCAATGCAGTTAATAGACCTGATCTATAAATACCATATACAACCTTTAAGTATGTTTGGTTCTGTTTATGGCAGACCGTACCAATGCTTCATTAATCTAAGGCAACCCATTTAAAACTTCCACCCAAGAAATGTCTGTTGGCTGCTCTTGATTAAACTTAAAGGGGGTTGTCTCCTACATCGATTATTTTAAATTCAGTTTGTTTTCTTGGTTTTTCATTTTGAATTCAGGGGCGGTTTACTGGTTCTACTAGGCTGCAGTAGAACCCGGGTTGAGCTATAGAAAATAAGTGTGGCAACTATCAGGAAGATCAAAAGGTCTGCAGTATGCCCCCTGAGGAGCTGTGCACCCCATACAAGATGGGATATTAGGTAGGTAGGACACGTTAATAGACTATATTCGAAGTGACTTGATTTGCAAGATTTTAAAAAAAAAAGAACCCTTTGCAGTGAGACAACCCCCCCTGTAATGGTTATACTTTGAGCTAAATGTTTCTGTAACGTGAATATTTTATTATTTTTTATTTTAAAGGGCCCCTTGATTCCCAGGGCGTGTACATTCGGGGGGGTTAAAATACATTACAAAAGTCAAAGAGTTGGTGATGAGGGTAATGAAATTGGCAGGGGCAGGGGGAGGAGGACCATCCCGAAGGGCTTACAATTTAAGGAGGGGGAAAGAGCAGGAGGTGAGGGGCAGACTGTTGTGGAGGAAGTAGTGACAGTTTAGTAAAGGTTATAGGAAACCCTGAAAAAATGGGTTTTCAGGTTGTTTTAAAGCGGGTGAAAGTGGAGGGGTTTGTTTTGGGGCAGTGAGTTCCAGGTGTGGGTGAAGAGGGAAAATTTGGGCGGTTGTGTGGGGGGGGGGTGATAAGGGGGAGCAAGGAGAAGGTCCTGTGGGAGCGGAGAGGGGTGGGGGGGAATTTTGGTTAGGGCAGAGTGTTGGGGGGGAGGGTCATGGAGCGCCTTGTGGTCAGGTTAGTAGCTTGAAATGAATTCGCTGGGCAAGGGGAACCCCGTGAAGGGATTGGAGAGGGGAGAGGCAGATAGGAGGAGAGAGGTGGTGGGGGGACGGGCATCAGAGTTAAGGTGGTTAAAGGGGAGCGGGGTGTAGGGGGAGGACTGAGAAGGATTTTGCGTAGTTAGGGGGGATGCGGGGAGGCCACATTTTTGTATGTATAGGAGGAATGGCGGATGCGGAATTTTTTTTGGGTGGAGGGGGGCGGGGAGAGGTGGGGTTTGGATGTGGGGTTTTGAAGTAAGCAGGTCTAGGATTTCCCCCAAGAAGCGGGGTTGGGGACCGGTGAAAGTGTGAGGTTCACTGTAATAGAGAGATAGGGGAGGGGTAGGTTGGATGGTAAAAGATGATGATTCTTTTTCTCCACATTTATTTTTAGGGACGTGATGAAAAGGAGGGGGAAATGGAGGACGAAGTCAGGGATCCGGGGGAGAGTAGAGAAGTGAATTTGGGGCCGAGATGTAGATTTGGGGTTCATCAGATAAGGTGGAAAGGGAAACCCATGTGGGCTATGAGTGACCGAGGGGGGTTTGTAGTAGAGAGAGAGTGGACCGGGACTGACCTTGGGGGACCCAAAAGGGGGGCCCGGGGGGAGGGGGGGGAAAGAAAGAATGGAGAGCTGAAGCCCCCGTTCAGGAGGTCGAGGAGATCCAGGAAAGAGCCAAAGTCCGTGTGCCCAGGGAGGAGAGGATTTTTAGCAGGAGGGGGAAAGGTCGACGTGTCAAAGGCAGAGGAAGGTCCCAAAAGCGGAGACGGTTGTGGATGGGCTTTTTGCAGTTACTAGTCATTAGTGACTTTGGTTAGGGAGTTTTTTGGGAGAGTGGGGGGGGTTGAAAAACCGATTGGTGGGTAAGAAGAGAGTTTGGGGGAGAGGTGGGAGGACAGCTGAAGTAGCTGTGCTCGAGGGTTTGGAAGCAAAAGGGGGGGGGGAGAGGGAGATGGGGGATAGTTGGAAGGAAGGGGGAAAGGGTTGTTTTTTTTTAGGATTGGAGTGATGTAGCATGTTTTTAAAAGGGAGAAGGGAAGTGCCGAGGTTATTTATAGGTTGAAGAATGGGTAGTGCTGGGGTGAAGAAGCCTGAGGTTGGAGAGGTGGGATGGCAGTGGGTCAGATCAGGTAGTGAGGTTGGATTTGGACAAATAAGGAGGGGCTTTCATGAGTGACCGGGGGAAGCAAGTTAAGGGGGAAGAGAGGTTGCCGGGTTTTAAAGGGAGGGTGGTGGGGGGGTGCGGGCTGAACTTTTTGAGGTTGATTTTTTGGGGAAGTGAATGGCAGTATCTGCTGAAGGAGGCATGGGGGAGGAGGTGTTGGTGGCGGAAAAGGGGTTTTAAGGTTTTGATAATTGTCTGGGGGTTTGGGGGAAAGGGGGTTGAGAGTGGTGAAATAGTTCGTTTGGTGAGGCGGGAGGGGGTTAAATGTTCAGGAGTGTTTGTATAAGGGAAAGTATCAATGGAGGAGTTTCCTTCCCGCGGCGTTCTGCAATTTGGAAGCTCGCCTCAGCTGTTTGGTAGAGTCTGTGTGCCCGGGTTGTCTGTTGATTTTTGGGGTTCGTTGTGTGTGAGAGGAGCAATGAGTCAAGGGCGGTGATGATTGTATGGTTGTAAAAAGTGGTGGCTGTGTCGGGTCATGAATGAGGAGATGTGGAAAAAAGGTGCAAGGGATCAGAGAGTGTGAAGGGTTTGGGGTTTTTTAGATTCCTGCGGGGTGTACTGGATTGAGACGGAGGAGCTGGGGAGGGTAGTGGGGAAAGGGAAGCGGTTTTTGGTCGATTAGGGTGTGGAGAGTTGCGATGTCAGATGGGGGCAGAGGCGGGGTGAAGTGGGTCCGTGTTGTCCATCTTTGTGAGTGGCTCCTGAGGTCATTGGGGGGTTGAAGGAGGAGCAGAGTGAAAGGAGTTTGTGGAGCAGATGGGGGGGTGTCATTGGGATGTTGAAGTCCCTGATGTTGTGGGGGTGTGGTGGAAAGAAAGGGAGAAACCCGGAAGCAAGTGGTCAAGAAAAAAAGGGGGCAGGGCCTGGCGGTGGTAGACTCAGCCACTTTGGGATTGGAGGGGGGTAATGGGACGGTGCACCCCAAAGGAGAAGGTGTGAGGGAAGGCAGAGGTGGAGCGGGGAAAAGGAACGGTTAGACAGGAGGGGGCCGAACCTCACCTGTTTTTACCCGGGGAGGAGTGTGGGGAAGTTGGAGGCGCTAAAAGACAGTGCGGAGGGGGGACTGTGTCAGAGGGGGTCAGCAGGTTTCAGTCAGGGCCCAAGGAAGGGTAGGTTGCGTGAGATGAACAAGTCATGTATGTATGAGAGTTTATTACATACAGACTGCGCATTCCAGAGAGGGATATGCTGTTCCAGAGAGGGATATGCTGTTCCAGAGAGGGATATGCTGTTCCAGAGAGGGATATGCTGTTCCAGAGAGGGTATGTGTTCGAGAGGGGGATGTGTTCAGGAGGGGGTATGCTGTTCAGGAGGGTTTTGCTGTTCGAGAGGGATATGCTGTTCCAGAGGGGTATGTGTTTAGAGGGGTTGCTGTTCCAAAAGGGATAGTGTTCCGAGAGGGATTGTGTTCCAGAGGGGTATGCTGTTCCAGAGGGGATATGCTGTTCCAGAGAGGGAATGTGTTCCAGGGGGATTGCGTTCCAGGAGGGATATGCTGTTCCCGAGAGGGTTTTGGTTCCCGAGAGGGATATCTGTTCCAGAGGGGGTATGCTGTTCCCGGAGGGATACTTGTTCCCGGGGGGATATGCGTTCAGAGGGGTATGCTGTTCCGAGAGGGTTGTGTTCCAGAGGGGATATGTGTTCCAGAGGGGATTTTGTTCCAGAGAGGGATTTGCGTTCATAGGGCCTGTGGATTTTTTTGGCGTTTGATGTTGGATTTACCTGTAACAGCTCCTCACGGCTGTGCCTCATGTTAGTTTGAGACACTGGCTAAGTCAGCAAACCCCAATGGTGTAAACGTGACTGATTTTTAACGAGTATTTCAATGCGGATTCTGCATTTATTTCTTTGTGCATACCAATAGCCGTTCATTTGAATAGCTAGTCCATGTTGTAGTTAACACGGTGAACTAAAGTGCGGATTTTCCACACCACGGATTTAAAATCCTGGTGCTGGGGAAAAGGGAAGAAAATATTCTTTTTTGTGGGCCGGGGTCCCGTTTAAAAGGGATAAGGGTTAGTTAGTCCATCTGGGCTAACCTGTGTCCGAATTGGAGACAAAAGCCTCAAAGTGAAAGTCCTTGGTAGGAATCAGATGTGGCTTTTCAGTGTCATGTATGGCCATAGTCTTTAGGTAGGTTCATACTGTAGTTTTACAGTGCAGACCACCTCTCCCCACCCCCAGCACGAAGATGGCGCTGAAACCACCTCAAGAACTGACCTGTCAAAAAAAAAAAAAAGTGCTGCTGGAAAATGGTGGTGTGCACTGCAAAATAACTTTTCCAGTGAAGACCTTGTGAAGCGGTTTGTAGTCCTTTTGATATGGTATCCAAAACAGCCATGTGAACCTACCCTTAAAGGGGTCTTTCTATAACATCGCCTATCCACCAGAGTTACTATATTCGAAGATATAAAGTTATGGTCCTAAGGTTGATCTGCATCCTGTGACTACTAATTTGATTTCCAGCAGAAGTATTTATTGTACATGGGAAATAATGGCCAATTACTGTCATTACACAATATGTAATCTTGGCTTCCTGTAACTTCATAACTAATCGTCCCCTTTTGACAGATTGCACAAAAGTGCAGCCTTTCCTGTCTGATCACAGCTGGCTTTTGGTATACAATTTGTTCACTTTAATTTGCTGAAACAGGATTTTACGGTCAAAAATACGTTCTATTTCCTCGTTGCTACTTCTACTTCTGTATGATTGGCCATTTGATATAGGGATTCTGCCATCACTAATTTTAGGGGCCGTTCTCACGGCACAGGACAAATACCAGCCAGTCTGCCGGCCGGTATTTGTCCTGTTTTGCGCCCGTCCCCACGGCCGCGGGGGGGACGGCTTTTCTCCGCGATGAGAACCGGACGGAAGATTGTGCATGTTCAATGTTTTGTCGCTGGTCCGTGGGCGGAAAACCCGTGCAGTGGGGACTGCTGCACGGGTGTTCCATAGCGCACAATTATGCTCATTTTCGGCCGGTTTTTCAGGCGGTCAGAAAAACCGTAAACCGGCTGAAAAACCGGCCGAAAACCCGTGCCGTGGGGACATGCCCTTAGTGTGCAGATGAAACCAGTGGCTCATATCAATAAGAGGACACCTTTGTTTACACAGGGCTTTGAAAATAGCCACTTTCAAGTATGGGAGGACAGGGGCATTTGAAATGTGGTCCTTATGTAAGGTTTAAACAGAAGATTTGTATTTGCGTCTGACTTCCAATTTGAGGTACCGCCTTTCAGATTATCATTTCTTTGACTTATCAGGTGATCGACTACCTAAAAGGTGATAGTCGACAGCAATAATGGGACATTCTCTTTTCAAATTTGCAAACCGCGTGCACCTACACATTAATCTTCAAAACAGATGTGCTAACCAGATTTTGGATTTTGACTTTTTTCCTTTTCAAATCTGATAGAAACGTAATCTGTGAGGCACTGTTGCCTCACTATACTTTAAATTGACTGGTTCCCAACTCTCGAAGGTCCAGGTCCCTCACTTTTTAACAAATGGTAGGCAGACTTTGCAAATTTTAACGAACTGCAGGTGGTGAAGTGCTGGAATAATGTTTATAAGGCTGTTTGTAACAAATAGAAAACGCATTTTAAACTCCATCATGCAGTATATGGGTTTGACATACCCCCTCACCTTTTGTAGTATATTGTGTGAAATACGCACAGCCCAAGACCAACATGATATGGGTTTGTGTGGACTCTCAAGCTTGGACTCCCCACTTCTCTCTAAATGATGAGACTATCTTTAGCTAGTACCGCTAGACTTTGATTTCATAATTGACCCAACCTTGACAAACTATATACCTAACTTACATACACCTTACTGCTAGCAGCAAAGAGGTGTTTTCTGGCTAAATGGTAAGATCCAGCGATACCAGAACCGTTAAAAGGATACAACACCTGAAATCCCACATGCGTATGGAAAGATTGGAGGTGCAATGTTTATATGAGATGTAGACAAAGGCGTTCTTCAAGAAGTGGAAGTCTGTGTGGTTTCCTGAGTCACAGGGAATTGGTCAACTTATGATCTCATATCAGCTTGCTGGATGGTACATGACTGTGAAAACGGAAATCTTAATTCTCTTCAGATTTCAATGTATTTGGGAGTAACTTTAGCCATGTATGACTTTTAGACCTTTCTTAACTTTAGAATAGGAAGTTTGCCACTCCTAATGTGAATATGCCTTCCTTAGGTGGTACTTTGCTTGTTCTGTTTTTGCTTTCAGGTTTTGGTATATTATACAACTGTTAATACTGATGTACCTTCCCTTTTCAAAATGGAGTTTTGCAGTCTGCGTTTTTTGTATTAAATATTAGGCTTCGTGGTAAGAGGGAAAGGGCGCATAGTCACTTATACCATCCTTATCCCGAATCTCATGAAGTTTGTATCTTATTTTACTTTTGGAAATATTGGCCAGTCCAGCTATTCTTTAATAACCCCTTACCATACGTCAAGGTCGGGTAGGGGTTCCCGCAAATTGACGTATGGGTACATCATGGCGATCTTGCGCGCTCACAAGCGGAGCACACAGGATCGCAACATGGAACCAGCGGTATATTACCACTGGCATCATGCCGCATCCCCCATGGCCGGAGTGAGCTCTGGCCGATGGGGATTAACCCTTTGTCGCGACATCGCAGCTGCGGGCGGCAGGAGTGAGCTCCTGATGCTTGCGATCCGGCGCAGTAACGGCGTGCTGCGCCGCTACTGGTCTCCCTACCAGACAGTCCGGACGCTGAATGACCGCATCCGGGTGTTTGACGTCACGATGCCCACAATGCATTGTGGGCAGCGTGACTGACAGTTGCCATGGAGACCAGTACACAGCTAGAAGGTGTGTGCTGATCTCCTATTGTATGAACGATCTGACGATCGTTCATACAATTCCCCTCTGCGGAAAAGTGAAATAAAAGTTAAAGTGTAAAAAAGTAAATAAAATAAAAAAAATGTACACCGCCCTTTTCCCCTTTACAAACGCCAATCGCCCCAAAAAGATCAAAAATAAGTGCCCATATTTGTATCGACGCGTGCGTAACAACCCACCCAATAAATCTATCAAGTTAATTAACCCGTACGGTGAACGCAGTTAAAAAAGTCACAATTGCGGTTTTTTTGTTTATCCCGCAGCACATAAAATGTAGTAAAGTCATCAAAAACTCATATCAACATCAAAGTGGTGTCAATTAAAACGTCATTTCATCCCGCAAAAAAGTCCTTACACAGCTCTGTATACGGGAAAAATTAAAAAGTTCTGGCTATTAGAAGATGGTGATGCATGAATTTTGTTTTACACAATAAGAACACTTAGGGCTTGTTCACACGGCGTTTTGGATCCTTATTACGGATCCGTTTTTGGCACTTGAAAAGCGCATCTGGAAAGCGGATCCGCAAAACGCAGCATTGGATACTTAATTTGGGACCGTTTTAAATGCTTTTAAATTGCGTTTTAGCATTCGCTTCCGGATGCTTTTTCAAAAAGAAGGGGGGATCTCTCTCTCTCCCCGCAGCCCGTTTCATCCCCTCGTTGCCCGCGCTTCTCCATGCCCGCGTACCTGCGCTTGCGCCCCCCCTACCTCCCCCCGGCTACCTGCCCCCCGCCGCCGCAAAACCTCTCCACGTCCCCGTCCCCCTTCCAGTGCGCTTTTCGTCGTTTTCGGGATCAAAGCGCAGCTGATACTTGCCCGGAGTTGGAGGCTTTTGGAAAGTCCAAAAGCGCACTCCTTTATTCTAGGGTTTCACTTAGAAAAACCGCAATAAGAATTGACATGTCAATTTTAAAGGGATGCGAAAAAGCGCGTGAGGAGAGCCCTCAAAAGGCATCGTGATTCCCGTGGGGGCAGCGTGGCTTTTGCCCTTAACTTAATGTTAATTTTCCTGACAAATTTTTTAGATCCCTTTTTCGGTCCCTTTCGGATCCGTAAAAGGTTATAAAAACCGTGTGAAAAAGTTATTTTTTTTAAAAAAAAATTTTTTCCCCAAAACTTATAAATTGGGGGTTTTACCCTAATATTCAACCCAAGGTTAAACTAACTTGTATGGATACTGCCATGGGAAAAAAATTTGTTTTTTAGGATTTTGCAGTATTTTTTTCCCTGTTCCCAAAAAAAATTTAAAACATTTTTAAAATATACCTAAAAAAAGTCAATATCCCGAAAAAAAGTTTACCATAAGTCCATAAAGGAAAAAAAAAAATGTATGCTAGACTATGGTGATACAAAAAATTTTTTTTCATTTTCAAAAAAGTGTCTTTATTGTGTGAAAACAGAAAAAATTGAAAAATTGAATTTTGGTTTCGCTGTAATCGTATTAACTGCTGGTAAAATAGCATGTAAAATTTTTGCAGTGACCGCTGTAAAAATAAAAAATAAAAAACACTACCAGGATTGCTGTATTTTTTTCAAAAAGCCTCACAAAAATCTTAATAAAAGTGATCAAAGCATCACATGCCCCCTTTAATGGTACTAATAAAAACATCAACTCATCTCGTAAAAAACAAGCCCGTATACGAAAAATTAAAAGTATGGCTTTCAGAATAGGACAACATAAAAACGCAACTTTTTTTTATAAACTCCTATTGTGTAAAAGTAATAAAACATAGGACTATAAAAAATTTTTATATCATTGTAATTGTACGCCCCCCCCCCCATATTTAAAGTTATCCCGGTTATGGGCAAATACTGTAAAAATGAAGCCCAAAAACAATGGCGAAACTGAGTTTCCCTTCCGTCCCCACCCCACCCCCATTTTCATGGCCAAATGCTAAAAAAAAAAAAAAAAAAAATAGGGAAAACCTGTGTGCCCAAAATTACACCCTTAGATGAGATCCTGAGGGGTGTTGAATCCAAAATGGGGCAATTCTGGAAGGGTTTCCCCTGTTCTAGTACTTTGGGGGCTTTGCAGATGTGAATGGCCCCCCCAATTTATCTGTGCTCAAAAGCCAAATAACACTCCCTCCCTTGTACGCCCTGCCATGCGCCCAAACAGCAGTTTACACCCACATGTAGGGTATTGCCGAACTTGGAAGAAATTGCGTAACACTTTTTTCCAGGATTCTTTGTAAAAATTAAATTTTCAGCTAAAATTACAGATAATAAAAAAATAAAAAATATATTTTTTCCTATATTCAGAGCCGAACGCTAAAAAAAGTGTGATACACCTGTGGGGTCGATATACTCACTGCACCTCTGGATATATTCCGTAAGGGCTGTAGTTTCCAATATGGGGTCATTTTACTAGTGTTTAAGTTTTAGCGCCTTAGGGTGCCCGCAAACCTGAAATGGCGCCCAAATAAAATTGTAATGAAAATGAGACCCAGAGTCCGTAGGTGCTCCTCCTATTCTGAGGGTTGTGGTTGAGACAATAACACACTAGGGTCACATATGGGATATCTCTGAAACGTCAGAATCTGGGAATTCTAAAATTAAGTGTTTCCTGGTCACATCTTGTGTTCCGTGAAATAATGAATAAAAAATTTTAAATCTGAAAAAAGTGAATTTCACTCCACTTTTCTTTAAATTTTGTGAAATATCTTTAAAAGGGGCAACAAAGTTTTAAATGCTTTTTTAAATATTTTAAGGGGTTTTTTTTTTGATGGGGTCATTTTTTGGGGTACTAAATACTCAAAGCAACGTCAGAAGGGACGGTCTTAAAAAAATCTATTTTCTAATTTTTTTGAAAATGTAAATTACACTTATTCTAGCTCCTTAATGTGGTACAAAAAAAAACAATTAAAAAATGGTGCCAAACCCTCACGAATAGGGTTTTGCTAGTTAAAAAAATTTTTGAGTGGAATAACTAACTGTCTTAATGCAGAAATTTTTGAATTTGAAATTGCTAAATTTTTTTCACATTTTCATGATCTTTTTTTTTATTTTTCACAAATAAAAAGGATTTTTGGACCAAAATTTCTTATAATTAAAGCACTGTGTCCGATTCTGAATTTTTGGATAGGGAAGTGTCAAAAAGTTTTTCTCCATAAAGTGACACGTGGATTTTAAAACCCGGGTCTGTAGGAAAGGCCCAAAAAATGGCTCGGTGGGGAAGGGTTAAAATTGGTTTTTTTAAGTAGACCTAGGTCTTTTTTGTGTTGGTGTTTTTTTTGTGCGGAATTGTTTTTTGTTTTAAAAAAAAAAAAAACGATTACTTTTTCTATTCTAGTCTTTTTTTTGGCTGTCACAGGTAGAGTAAGTAAAATTTGCGCTTTGTGTTAAAAGGTCAACAGCCGTGTTAAGTGCAGCTGAGTGTCCTGGTTTATTGTAACGCTGTACTGGACATGTTCCTCTTCTAGAGCTTGCTTTGTCATAGGTTCAAACTGTACAGAAAAATGGCATGCTGCCTTCCACTGTGTGCCGGACACTTTTTGTCAGGTGATTTTGAAACGTGAAATTGTTAGAAAAAAAGGGGAAAAAAAAAAAATGTTAAATTTTTGAGTCTGCTTCATAGTGGATTCCTCTTATGTCATCTTGTGGATATAGCGAGCAGATTAGGCTGTAGGGAGGAGATTTTAAGCGACAGGGGTGTGAAGGTAAGCTCAGCTGTTTTGCCGGTTTAAAATTTTATGTGTGTAGGTAATAGATCGGACCTTTTTTTTTTAATTTTAAAA
>JAODAL010037715.1:0-40071 GCA_025379985.1 Phyllomedusa bahiana
TAAGACATGTTTGTGAAGCTATCTGTTATGAAAAATTTACCCGGTTTTGACTCCAAATAAAACCCGTAACAAGCTTGGGTACCCTTGGATATAAATTGCGCTCCCCCAAATGGCCAGGAAAAATTTACTTGTTTGTGTCGTTTACAACCCACTGTGTGTTTTACTAATGTAAAAGCACAAACAGGCTTAATTAAACCTTCGCTGTGAATTATGGCTAACAAGAAATTGTATATATTTCGGTGTTGAAAAAGGGGACGGTTTTTTTTTTGTCAGCACGGGCAGCAAAACAACGCTTAATTAACCCCTGGATGTAAATTGCGCAATAGAATTGAGCCACCACAAACTAGTAGTTTGTGGGGTTTTCCCAATGGGTTTTTCTACGCCACACAACAAGAGATAAAATTGTAATTACCTTTGCTTGTAAATTAGGTTTACCAAAAAAAATATTATATTTGGCGTTAAAAAAAGCGGTTTATTTTTGTCAGACACCAGCAAAAAACGTTTTAATTTAAACCCCCTGGATGTAAATTGCGCAATAAAATGGCCACCACAACTAGTAGCTTTGTAGCGTGTTACAATGGCTATTTTCTACGCCACACAACAAGAGATAAATTGAAATTTAACCTTTGCTTGTGAATTAGGCTACCAAAAAAAATATATATATTTGGCGTTGAAAAAGACGGTTTATTTTTGTCAGCACACGCAGCAAAACAACGCTTAATTAACCCCTGGATGTAAATTGCGCAATAGAATTGAGCCACCACAAATAGTAGCTTTGTAGGTGTTAAAATGGGTATTTTTCTACCCCACACAACAAGAGATAAAATTGTAAAAACCTTTGCTTGTTATTTAGGCTCCAAAAAAAAAATATATATTTGGCGTGAAAAAGACGGTTTTTTTTGTCGCACACCAGCAAAACAACGCTTAATTAAGCCTGGATGTAAATTGCGCAATAGAATTGAGCCACCAAAAAACTAGTAGCTTTGTAGGTGTTACAAGGCGTATTTTCTACCCCACACAACAAGAGATAAAATTGTAATTAACCTTTGCTTTTTGAATTAGGTACCAAAAAAAAATATATATTTGGGTTGAAAAAGACGGTTTATTTTTGTCAGCACACCAGCAAAACACGTTTTATTAACCCTGGATGTAAATTGCGAATAGAATTGAGCCACACAAATAGTAGCTTTGTAGCGTGTTACAATGGCGTTTTTCTAGCACACAAAGAGATAAAATTGTATTAACCCTTGTTGTGAATTAGGTCCCAAAAAAAAATTTAAAATTTTTGGGGTTTGAAAAAGCGGTTTATTTTTGTCAGCCACGCAAAACAAGTTTAAATTAACCCCTGGATGAAAATTTGCGCAATAGAATTGACCCACAAAACTAGTCTTTGTGCGTGTTAAAATGCGATTTTCTACGCCACACAACAAGAGAAAATTGTTTTAAACCTTTGTTGTGAATTAGGCTCCCAAAAAAAAAATTTAATTTTTGGGCTTTGAAAAAGGGTTTTTTTTTGTCAGCCACCAGCAAAAAACGCTTATTAAAACCCTGGATGAAATTTGCGCAATAGAATTAGCACCCAAAAAATGAAGGGGTTTTTGGTATTGAAAAAAACCGGGGTTCTTTAATTGATACAACAGGAACTGGCTTAGATCCCACTTGGATATTGAATGTATATGCAGCTGCAGGGGGACGCACACTGGATTTCAATCCAATACCCCAAAAAATCAGAAATAGAACATTCAGAGAACAGTCTCTGAGGGCAAGCTGAGACACCCACAAAATCGCGTTGTAAAAATCAGGTCTTCAGAAAGCGCTATCACCGCAGCAGCCCTTCCCTGTCAGTACAGTGAGAGGAGTGTGAGCTCCAGCGGCGCGCTCGGTCTTATATAGTGCGGGGGCGTCACAGAATCCGCCGGTCTCTGATTGGCTTTCTTCTCTGCACATGTCATGCAGGCTATGCCCTTATTCCTCCAGAGTGCTTTGCCATGTAACGCATGTGCTCGCAGCCATTTAATCAATGGAAAAGCACACTTCGTTCCCGTGCGTATCACCCCAAGTTTCGATTTCGTACGAAACCGAAGTTTTTCTGAAATTCTAACGAATTCCACTTCGTTAGAATCGATCGCCCGATCTTCTAGTTATCATGTTATCGTTACTGCATGGAAAATACTGTAAAAATAAAGCCCACAATAAAAATGGCTGACAGTACTGCATTTTTTTTCATGGCTTTAAGCTTAATAAACTATGATACACCTGTTATGCCAAAGTGCACAATTACAGCCCTAGATGAGATTTCCTGAGTGGTAGTTAATCCAAAATTGGGTGAATTCTGGTAGGTTTCACTTGTTTCTGGTACTTTGAGGGGCTTTGCAAATGTGGAATTGGCACCTACCAAATCTGTGTTCGAATAACCAAAGAGCGCTCCCTCCTTGTAAGCCATGTTAATCGCCCCCAAAACAGGAGTTTGCACCCACATATAGTGTATTGCTAAAACTTGGAAAGACTTTTGTCTAATACATTTTGGGGTGCTTCTTTCTTGGATTCCTTTATAAAAATGAAGTTTTTTCAGCTAAAAAATGCATTTTATTGAAAAAAATAAAAATTAGTTTTTTTCACAGCCCCTAAAGTAAAAAAAATATCTGTGCAACACGTGGGTGTTACATATGCTCACTACTCCCCTGGATGTACTCCTGACGTGGTGTAGTTCCCGAATAAGGTCTTTTTAGGGGCGGGCTGCTGTGTTGCTCGGTGGTGCTAAGTTTTAGCACCTTATGATGTCCACAAAACCTGTTAATGGTCCCTAAAAGAAGCTTAATGAAAATGGACCCGAACTCCAGTAAAGGTGCTCTTTTCTACTCTGAGAATTGTGGTTGAGTCAAATAGTGCACTGGGGGCCATATTGTATCTCTAAAAATTCAGGAATCAGGGGAATCATATTGAGTTGCATTTTCTGTTATCTTACTGTGTTCCAGTAATTTATGGATAAAAATATTAAAAATCTGCCAAAAAAGTGATATTTTGAAATTTACCTTTTCTTTGCTTATTTTCTGTGAAAAACTTAAAGGGTTAACAAACTTTAACAAGGGTTGTTGTTTTGATTTGCATCAGAAGTGAAGTTTCTTTAGTTGGAGTCTGTTATGGGGGGTTTCTATCATACAGGTCCTTCAAAGCCATGTTAGAATTGGATGGTCTTTAAAAGAATCTGTGTTTGCAAAATTTTCTTGAAAACGTTAAATTTGCTACATAATTTTAAAAGCATCCTAATGGCTAAAAAAAAACACGGCTGTTTAAAAAATGATGACCAACTTAACATGTAAACATTTGGCAGATATGAACGTATTTTTTGTTCGGGTATGATATCTGTCTTACAACAAAATTTTTTAAACTTTTAAAATGATAATTTTTTTAAATATTCACCATATTTGATATTTGTCCCAAATAATAAGTTGCTTTGACAAAAATTATTTGCCTCAAGTACAATGTTTCATGAGAAAAAAATTCTCAATAATCACATGACGAATGGTAAAACTTGTTAAAAGTTTTTCCTGGTGTACACATGTCAGAGTTAAAAGAAAGAGGCTTGGTCCTTAAATCCAAAACAGTGTTAGTACTTATTACGCGTTTAATTGCTATGCACACTATATATGCACTATTAATATTCCTTTAGCTACAATATAAAGCAAAGCTACAGTTCTATTAAAATACTTAAGAAATGACTGCATACCAGTGATCTAAGAGATCGATATCCTCCTTCTTGTAAGAGGCAGATCGAGCCCCACAATGCAGTTATCAGGACCAGATTATCAAAAGAGATTTACGTGTTAAGACATATCAAAACTAGAGCATTTAGAGGATTAGAGGGATTGATCAAATTTGTAGCAAAATTAAAAGAGAGCTTACCATGCTAATGAAACCGAAAGAAAAAAAATAAAAACAAAAAACTTGTACTCACCTTCTATTTACTTTCTTTTATTCCGAACAGGGATGTGGACATAGTAGACGATGAATTGGCTGCAGTAGTCACATGCCATTTCCATTACATCACCATTATAAGTGAACAGCTCCAAAAGGTGATTTATGCTGAGGGAACATGTGATTTGAATCAGCAGATTTGTGACAGAAGGGAACTCAAATGGTTGGATCCCACGGCAAAGGTTTTCAGTCGGTTTTACAGATGTTTTTCAAGATTTGATAATCATCTGTAACGACTGTCACATTTTACATTGATTTCAATTTAGAAAATCTGTGCAGCAGCCTCACTGCACAGATTTTACACCAGTCGGATATTGACCCTGCCAGCATTCGAAAAACTTAAACAGAGTTCTTTCTTTCGTCGATTTTCGGGCAGAACATGAACATTTGGGTGGCGAAGGGGATGACTTGAATCCGCAAACCACGGAAAGCCTTCATGCCAAAAAAGACTTAATACCAGTTGGATATTACGACAGACATTTGCGTCTTTGCGTGGGAATGAACCCAAAAGGTGTCACTGTTATTTTTTTTATTGAAAACCAGAGGTTGTTTTAAATGAAAATCTGTGAAAAAAACAGAGGTTTTGTTAACTATTCAATGTGAAAAATTGTTCACATGGTTACAAAAGTTCGGTTTTAGTTAAATAATCCAATCTCAAAATTCTCAAAATCTTGTTAAATTTGTATATTTAAATTATTATCTAAACCAGGAAAAGAACCATAACTCATTACAATTTTACCATCCTATAATTAAGTAGGAGATTAAAATTATTATTGAGATTTTATCAACAAATCATACCAGATAATGCTCCAATTGTTTTCAACACCAGAACGTCCTGGTGCCTGCCTAAGGTTCAGTGAGGTCTCCAATCTAATCCCACTCAAATCCTCCTAGAATTATTTGTAAGGTAGTAAAAAGTGATCAAGAAGTGGAGAAACAAGAACTTTAAGTTTCTTGTTCCTCAACTTTCTGTTATTGTAAGAGGATTATAGTAGGGGTTGGTTTGTTTTCCTCTTCTCTTTGGACATTTTTGTCTTTTTCTGGTTCTCTTATTAGTGATTAAAAATTAAAGAATATTACAAGAATGGGCTCTTCATTACAAAGGGACTACTATATCAACTGAATACCCCAGCTCATCTACAAAAAAGCATCCGGAGCTGGATAAAGATCTTCACCTTACATTTCTGTGTCTTGAGAAGGGATGAGCGTTTATACAACAAAGTTGAAATCGGCACGATTTTTAGGCTGATGGCTTTATTTTAGGTGACTTTCTGCAGATAATCTATTACTATTGCGCCATTTTCGGCGATTCTGTCATTTTGGCGGCCAGCAATCAGCTTAGAGACTTAAAGCAGGGTGAAGTGGGTGTGCGACGTTCATGACTGTGATGTGTGATGGTTGTATTGGCTGAAAATCAAATGACTCTTTTTGCATAGAACAGGTTTTCCTATTCAGCATCAGTCTTTTTCAGTGTCCTACATTAGAGCAAGATGTGTGCTGCGTGTCTCTCAATGCAGCTCAGTCAGAGACAAGTTCTTTCTTTATTATAACTAGGTTTTTAGCTTGTGAACATTAGTATATAGGGTAGATTAGAGAATTTCAGTTCTTATTTATTAGTCAGACTTTCTAAGAAGCTTCCTCTTGCGCTGTACAGCCGCACAGGGAAGGGGTGGAGGGGGTGGTGGGGACAGACAGGCTTGGAAAGGAGGGTGTATATTGTGCAGCACAGGGACTCTGCTTGAACTGCATTGAATTGCTTTTTTTACCCATTTTTGGCCAGCACACTCGCACCTGAAGGTATTTTTTTTTAAAAATTGACACGTTGGACTTAATTTGGATTACTGAAATTTTCTTGAGTAACTGTTGGTGTATTGCTTTGGTGCTTTAAAACCTCCTTTTGTGTTTCCCTATAACTTTTAAATAGCTGTATAGACTTCTGTGGGCCCCAGTATTTTTCAAATTGCACCTTGTACTTAAAATTGGGATACCGCAAATTTTCTAGTAACTGTTGGTGTATTTAATTGCCGCCATAAAAACACCTTTTGTTATCCCTTTATTTTAAATAGCTGTATTGCACTTTGTGTGTGCCCAGTTTTTTTCATATAGCCCATTGTACTTAAAATTTGGATTACAGAAATTTTGTAGAACTGTTGGTTGTATTTAATTGATGCAAAAACTCTTTTGTTATCCGTATATACTTTTAAATTGCTGTTATTGCACTTTGTTGTGCCCCAGTTTTTTTCAAATAGCACCTTGTACTTAAATTTGGATACAGATATTTTGTAGTAACTGTTGGTGTTATTAGTTCTTGCAAAAACCACCTTTTTGTGATCGTATAAACTTTTATTACTGTTATTGCACTTTGGTGCGCCCAGTTTTGTTCAATGAGCCCCTTGTACTTAATTTGGATACAGAAAATTTACTAGTAACTGTTGGTGTTTTCAATGGTGCAAAAACCAACCTTTTGTTATCCTATTATAACATTATAAATTGCAGTTATTGCACGTAGAGATGGCGGAATTGATTCTAACGAAGTGGATTCGTTTAGAATTCGGTTCGGAACTAAGTCGAGTCTTTGGGTACTTTGCGCGAGTGAAGTGTGCTTTCGGATTTGATTAAAATGGCTGCGGACATATGGCGTTACATGGGGCAAAGAACTTGCGAGGAAGAAGGCTTAGCCTACTTGTCTTGTCCAGAGATGAAGCCATTCAGTGAATGGCGGGATTCTGTGAGTCACCGCAATTATAAGTCCGGGCGCAGACGCTGGGAGCTCATAACCATGTACTGATTAGGTAGGTGCTGACACGGTGCTAATGTATCTCTTACTAAGGTAAGAACTAATTTTATACAGCTATTTTTTGGGGGGGTCACAGATTGTCTCAAGAGACTTGCTTCTCTTACGTTTATCTTCTGATTTTGTGGGGATTTTGGGATCTGACGTCCAGTGAGCGTCCACTGCAGCGGCATATACATTTTTAATGCTATCTGCTCACAGCAAATTGATTATTGAAGGGTTGATCTAAGCTGTTCTGTTGTATTTATTTAAAGAAAACAGAGTTTTTACAATACAATACCACATCTTTTTTTGGCTGCCTCAATTCTTTTGCACAATTTACATCCAGGGGTTAATTTAAGCATTGTTTAATGCTCTTGGTGATAAAAAGAAACTGTCTTTTTCACCGGCAAAAAAATACATTTTGCATGTAGCATAATTCATAACGAAGGTTAATTCAAGTTTTTCTCTTGCTGTGTAGCGTTAAAATACATGCCATTGTAACCGCTACAAAAGCTGGTAGTTTTTGGCTGCTCAATTCTTTTGCGCAATTTACACTTCGGGGGCTTTAATTCTTGCGTCTGTCTCTGCCTGCTGTGGTGACTAAAAGAAACCGTTTTTTTTTTTTCACGGCAAAAAAGACATATTTCCTGTAGCATAATTCGTATAACCGGAAGGTTAATTACAAGTTTTTCTCTTGCTGTGTACCGTTAAATACCACGCATTTGTATACACGCTAAAAGCTGGTAGTTTTGGTGCTCAATTCTTTTGCACAAGTCTTACATCCAAGGGTTAACTAAGTATTTTTCTGCAGTTGCACTCAGTAAAAGAAACTTTGTTTTTCACCGCCAAAGAAGAAAATCTGTAGCATAATTCATATCCGACGGTTAATTAAGCCTGTTTGTGCTTTATATTCAGTAAAATACACAGAGTTTTTTAAATGGCACGTACAAGTCAATTTTTCCTGCCCATTTGTGGAGCGCAATTTATATCCAAGGCTTACTCAAGCTTCTTAGTGGGTTCATTTGGAGTCAAATACAGGGTGTGCATTTATCATATACAGATATCTTCATCAAACAGTGTCTGTACATTTTAGAACAAACAGTATGTCAGACAGAGAGGTGGCAGGCTCTTCACCTGCGAGTGGCAGTGGCACAAACATTCCTGAAGCAGGCCCAGGTCGCAGCACAGCAAGGGGACGTAGCAGCAGGGGTCACTCGGTGAGGCCACAACTGCCGCTGTCATCTAGAGGCCGTGTGCTGACTAGCAATCCAAGGGTTCTTGATTGGTTGACTAGGTCATCCACTTCCTAACAGATGACATCTGACAACCCCAGCCAAGAGTCAGTGGGATCGTCAGACACAACTCTTAGTTGGCATGGCCCGGGAGCAGGTCAGCGGCCCTCACTTGTCCTCAACCCTCCTCTGTCCCATCCGGTTCCCTCAGCCAGAATTCTACTATGTGGTCTGGGCTCAGCGCCACTATATAGCGAGGATGAACAATTTGAGAAGGACAGTTAGTAGCTACTTGGCAGCGACGAAATGGGGCCAATATCCCCTGCTTCTTGCAGTAGGCGGCAAAGTATAGATGTTGAGAGTGGCATGAGAGGTCATGTTGTGAGGGGTCAGCCTCTGCATACCAAGACCGGTGATGAGGACAGCAGTGACGATGAAATACAAATAGATGATGATGTAGCCGACCGCACTTGGGAGCTGGGTGAAGCAAGGGCTTCATCATCGTCAGGAGAAGAGGGCATCAGCTTGCGCATCAGGCAGCGGTGCAGCCAGCAAGTGGGTTGTATGGCCGTGAGTCAGCAGGGTAGCAGCAGTGTGAGGTCGGGAGCCAAGCGTCCACGGGGTCGAAAACCTGCTTCGCACGTCCAAGAAAGTAGCGGCACAGGATCTCAGCGAGGCAGTAGTCACTCAGTGCGGAGCGTTGGCGGTAAAATCAGCTACTCAGCGGTGTGGCAGTTCTTTGCTAAGACACCGGAGGAGCCGAATATGGGTATATGTAGAATCTGTGGGCAGAAAGTGAAGCGTGGCCAGGGAGCTAACGTTGGCACCACGGACCCGGTGTTAACACATGCAGCTTCACCATCTGGTGGCCTGGGAGAAACCTGGCTCAGATGTGGTGGTCCGTCCTGCCGCCGCAGCAGCAGCAGGGGCCAGTGGCGTGCATGCCATTGCAGTCAGTCAAGGCTTCACCACCTCTGCAGAAGGGAGCTGTTTCTCTTTGCCATCTTCTCCCGCTCCAGATGCTCCTGCTCCTCGCTACTCATGGCGCCAGCAGTCGTTCAGCGAGGCGATTGCAAAGAGACGACAGTATGCGTCCAACCATCCGAAGGTGCAGCAGCTGACCGTGCTCCTGTCCAAGTTGTTGGTACTGCAGTCCCTCTCTTTCCAAATGGTGGACCCTGCACCATTCAGAGAACTAATGGCTTGTGCCGAGCCGAGATGGAGAATTCCAAGCAGTAACTTCTTTTCCAAAAAGGCATTACCAGCACTTCCCAAATATGTAGAACAGAAAGTGGGCCAGTCCTTGAGCTTATCGGTTTGTTCCAAGGTGCACGGCAGCGCGGACGTCTGGAGTTGTAACTACGGTCAGGGCCAGTACATGTCCTTTATGGCCCACTGGGTGAATGTGCTTCCTGCCCAGGCACACCAACAACTTGGACAGGAGACGCCGTTTTCTCCTCCACGTTGTCAAACTGCTGCACCTGCGCCAATGTCCGCCTCCTCCTCCTCCACCACCACCACCATCTCAGCCTCCACAAGTACTGCTCCATCATACCACATGTGTAGGGCACAGCGGTGTCACACAGTTCTACACCTGGCTTGCCTCGGCGAACGAAGTCACGCAGGGAAGGAACTGCTGTGTCATGCAGCAAGAAATCGATGTGTGGCCTTCTCCGCGCCAACTGCAAATCGGAACCATGGTAATGGATAATGGGAGTAACATGGTGTCCGCGCTGCACCGAGGAGGGATTTTCCATGAGCCCTGCATGGTGCATGTGTTCAATCTGGTTGTGAAAAGGTTCCTGAAGTCTTCCACCGATCTTCAGAAGATTCTGAAAATGGCCAGGAAACTGTGCATGCACTTCATCCATTCCTACAAATCCAGGAACACCCTCCTCGAGTTGCAGTGGTAGAATGGCCTCCCCCAACACTGATATGCGATGTTTCCACCCGTTGGAATTACAGTGGATCACGAACTAGGTCTAGATGGGGCTCTATGTCCTCAGTGCAATCGTCAGACAGCTTCCTCCGGCTGAAACATAAGAACGAACAAAGTAATACGACCCATGGTCGGAATAGTGCAAAACAGAGGAATGGTAAAAACAACTCAGGTAGAGGCAGAGCTCCTCCTCCTCAAGATGATGGTGTGTCTACAAGAAACAAAATGAAGGTAATCAACCTATCCTTATATACCCTATCCTAGGCACAAGAGGAGGTGTTAAGCTTGGGTTTGACTTTTTCACCCACTAACTCATTTTGTTTCTTCCCAGCCTTGAAAGACTTGCATCTCTTTGCAAGGAAATTAATCCTCAAGAAACTACATGCTAATAAAGAGGGCACTGGTTTACCAACTAATGAGGAGGAGAGGAGAGCTATCTCTATCTTGGAGGATTTTCTGGCGGAGCAATATGAGTCTTCACCAAGTAAGTTTCCTTCTCATTTGTGTGCCAGGTCCTCTAGGTTCCCCCCTCTGTCCCTATGTCCACAGGTGGAGATTTTTGTAAGACTAGTGGTGTCAGATATGAAAAAACTATCCACAAGTCGAGGCCTAGATAATCTAACTGCTGATCAAAGGAAGGCATTAAGGGAATTGCAACTAATAGAGGATGTAATTTTCAAGCCAGCGGACAAGGGGGGGAACATAGTGATCTGGCCTATGGTAAAATATGAGAGGGAGGCTTTCCGCCAGTTAAGGGATAAGCAAACCTATAAGAAGATCTCGTATAACCCTATTCAAAATTTTTCGAGCGAACTTGAAAAACTTCTGGATGATGCATTTCATCGGGGAGTTATCACCAAAAAGGTATATGATTACCTATTGATGAAATTCCCTAAGATACCTACCTTATACCTGCTCCCGAAAATCCAAAAGGACCCTATCAATCCGCCGGGGCGCCCAATAGTGTCGGGAATTGATCGTTTATTAGATCCAATATGTAAATTTTTGGACTTTATTAAAACCCCCTGGTGAATAATTGCCAAAAAATGTCCGTACACAACACTCTTAAGCGATTGGGACATTAATGTGGAATCAAATTAGTCAATGATCTTTAAAGATGAACCAATTTATGGTAAATTTTTTTTCTGATTTATCTAAAACTCTGTTTTTTTATTGATTTATTTGAAGACATACAAGTTTTTTGTTTAAAGATAGCTTCTATCTACAAAGACAAGGGAAGGCAATGGGAGCAGCCTGCGCCCCTGCTTATGCCAATTTGTTTTTGGGCTACTGGGAGCGGGGTATCTTTCATGATGATGTGATCGTTGGGGTAGATCGAGTCCAATGTTGGCTGAGGTACATCGACGATGTGCTTTTTTTATGGCACGGGTCGATGCCCCAGCTAACAGAGATAATGGACTCCCTCAACAACAACCCATATAACATCAAATTGACATTTCAAGCTAATTCAAGAAAGATTGAATTTTTGGATATTTCCATCGAAATTGATGAGGACAATGTGATACAGACAAATATATTTCGTAAACCAACGTCAGTTAACTCACTTTTATATGCATCCTCGTTCCACAACCCGGCTACGATCAAAGCTATCCCTGTGGGACAGTTTTTACGGGCACGGCGCATTTGCTCTACGGAAACTAAATTTGAGATTCAGGCCAAGGATTTGCAGGAACGTTTCCGTGAACGTGGGTACAGTAGGAGAAGTATAATAAGAGCACATCATGGAGCTAGGAGGACCCCTCGGGACCTATTATTACAGCCAAAACTGAAAGGGAAAGACAATCAAGTACGTTTTATCTCCACATATAATAGACAGTGGTATAACATGCGGGATATCCAGGTGAAACACTGGGGTGTACTTAAAACAGACCCTGTTTTTGCTGGGGAAATCTCAAATTATCCCATGATGACACCAAGAAGATCACCAAACTTACGAGATTGTCTAGTCAAAAGTCACTAGTACCTTAATGCGTAACCCATTTAGTCCCCCCGTGGCCCAAAAATTTGTGGATTTTTTCCATGTGGAAATTGCACAGCGGGGCAAAAATATGACACGCTTTGACGTGTTTAAAACTTCGGATGGAACAAGGGAGTTCCGGATCCGTCATTACATCACATGTAGCACCAAGATTGTAGTTTACATGGCTCAATGTCCATGTTCTAAACTATATATTACCATTAACCCCCTCGAGAACTTAAGGTCCGGATACGTGAGCATCTCGTGACATTAGACTAGCAAAAATTGCGATGACCTCTCCCAAATGAAAACTCCCCCAAGACATTTTTGAAGTTCCATGCGGCCGATGCCAACATGCTAAAAGTCCGTGGCATTGATGTGATCCACTTAGGCATTAGGGGTGGCAATTATATGCAAGCATTGGAACAAAGGGAGACCAAGTGGATCACCCTTCTTGATACAATGGCACCGGTTGGACTAAATGAAAAATTAAACTTTGCCCCATTCCTATGATCATGACATTGTTATGAGTGTTTTTTGTGACTCCTCTATCCATATGGGATTTTTTAAGTTTATATTTTGTAACATGTTTTGTTTCATTTTTTAATCATTATTTTTTTTATGTCTCTTCTTCTCGTTTTCTTTACCAGTATCCACTTGTGTGTGAATCTATACTTATTTGAGAATTATACTATTACTAGTGAAATCCCTATCTGCAATAATCACACTCTGAACACAGCGGTCAAAGGACGATATGGAAGATCGATAACTGCTGCGACCTCCCTATATATATTCTGTGTCCGACGATTGCGCTGTTACTGTGATAATTTGTATTTAATTTGTCTGGTTGGTTCATTGGTGGCTAGTGTCTTAGATTTGAATAGCATAATCACAGCGCGGGGCTGTGCGCGTGCGCAGTGGGGAGCTTTGGCGTCTTCCCCGCTTTGGCGTCCTTCAACGCGTGGGGCTGTAGGAATATTGCTTTGAGCATGCGCGCCCGCGGACGCCGGAAACGGGGGGAGTGACTCGGCCCCTTTTTAAACGGCGCGCGCCCTTGATGAGCTCCACTGAGTAGGTAGGGATCTCCCATTATTGGATCACACGTCATTTTGCATACCCCCAGGAACAACATTTCAAAATTTTTTGCATTACCCCTAACATCTTTGGTAAATTTTATTTAAAATACCCTCCAAACCTCATTCCTAAAAATTTAATACACCCATTATTACATTCAATACTTACAATTTCTAAAACAAACACTTTTCATTTTCTCTTTTTTCATTTATTCATTTTAATCTTTTCTTCATAAAATTTTAAAAACTATTACAACATCAAAACAACAAAATTTTTTAACCCAAAACAACAAAATTTTTCCTTTTTTTCTTTTTACTTTTTTACACAAATTTTTCCAAATTTAAAAAAAATTTAAAAAACTACTAAAAACCCACCCCCCAATTCTTTTTTTTACACCCTTTTTGCTTCCCCAAATCAAAATTTCCCCCTACCCATTTTTCTTTTTTTCCCCAATTTATTTTTCCATTACCCCCCCCCCCTTGGCTCTGCGTACCTCACACCCCAAAATTTTGCCACTGTCAACCTCATGCTGCTTCTGTTACTCCTGCCTGACCCCACACTCTGTCATTGTGCCACTCTGTGGGCCCCCTCCCCATTTGGCCACCTCCGAAAGTATTTTGTACTGTTAACCTTATGCTGCTGCTGTGGTGCTGCCGTGACCTACACACCCTTTCATTTGCCAATGTCTGACCCCAGCTGCTGCTGTGGGGTGCTGCCTATCCTCCAACTGTTTTGTCCCTCTGTGCCTACTCCTTTTTTGCCACCCCCAGAAAGTCTTGGGGCCACTGTCTGCCTCAGCTGCTGTGTGGCTGCTGCCGTGACCTCCACACTCTGTCATTGGCCCCTTTGGCCTACTCCTGTTTTTTGCCACCTCTAGAATGTCATTTGGCCACTGTTGACCTATGCTGTGCTTGGCTGCTGCCGTGACCTCCACCTCTGTCTTGTGCCCTGCTGACCTCATCTGCTGCTGGGGCTCCGCCGTGCCTCCACACTGTTATTGGCCACTCTATGCCCCCATGCGCTTCTGTTGCTCCTGGTGACCTCCACACTGTGTCATTCCCCACTCTGGGGCCAATTTCTTTTTTTCCCACCTCCAAATGTGATTGTGCCACTGTCGATCCCATGCTGCTGCTGTTGCTCCTCCGGCCCCCCCTCTCTGTTTTGTAACCCCTGTTTGGCCTACTCCTATTTTTCCACCTAAAATGTCATTGTGCCACTCCTGACCCCAGTGTGTGGCTCGCCGCACCTCCAACTGGGCCTACTGATGTTGCCACCTAGCCCTTTAGCTTGTTTTTTTCCAGGGGGGCGCTCCCAATAACTCCCCGCTTCATTTTTTTTGTTCATTTTTCCCCTTTTTAAGGGCCCAAAAAATTTTTAAAAGTGAAGAAATTTTCTAAAGAGGGGCGGCAGCCCCTTATCTTGTAAATACTAAAAAAAAACAAACATTGTATGAAGCCCAAAAACCAAGCTCCCTCGGGCAATTTTTAAGCATGGCACAAAGTTTTTCAGCACCCTGAAAGGCTCTGTGCAACCTGGAAATAGTTTGTTTTTTAACGAAAATTCGTCCCGAAATTTGGGCCCAAAACCCTTTTTTTTAACAAAATTTTGGGCAAAAGTCGGCGAATGGGAAATTTTTTGAGAAATTCCCCACCCCAAAAGTAAAAATCAATGATTACAAACACTTCACAGCAGGTAAAATGAAAGTTAAGCCATAAAATAGCAGGGTCAGTAAAATATAAACAAAGGTATGATTTTCCTTGGGGGCACTAAAGGCCCCCAGCAGCCCTTTTGGGGTTAGCCGCAAATTGAAAAACCCCTGTAAAAAAAAGGGCTGAGCACAAAAATAAAATTTTCCCAACCCCCACTAATCACCATCTTTTAAAATTATTTAATTTAAAATTATAAAAACTAAAAATTTTTTTAAAAAAATTTTTTTTTTCATTACAAAATGAACTTCACTATTTCCTGCAGAGAAGAGAAGTAACAGTTAGAATACAAATGTTACAGTCCATAAGTATGATTGAAAGTAACAACTACTTACCTCTTGCAACATTCTAACCACAAATTGAGGTTGACACAGGGAGAGCATTGTGACATAGTAGAAAGAGAAACATTTAACAGCATGATTGAGTTGCAGTTTATTGAGTTGATTTTCTTATGTAAAATGTATTATGTTAATAATAACATTTTGTTCTAAATTTTTTTTTTATATATTTTTTTTTTTATAATTAAAATGTAAAAAAAATATTTTTTTTTAATATTTTTATTGTACTTTAAAAAGGGGTTTCTCTACTGCATAAATTTTCATCTTACCTCAGCCCCTGTTTTCTCTTTTTTCTTTTTTGGGAATTCGGGGGCGTTTTTTGCTGGCTTCTACGGGCCTGCGTAGAAGCTATTTTCTGTAGCAATAAAAACCCAACCTACCCATGAGAAAATTGAAAAAGCCCTGAATTTAAAGCGAACGAAAAACCCGGGAGCACCCCCTTAAAAGGGGGAAAATCTTTTGAATGGGTGGGACACTAAATTAAGGGAAAAAAACATTTTGGGCAAAGTGACTTTTTTTTTTGCAAGATCTTTACATAAAAACAATTTTTGGGTAGTGAACAACCCCTTTAATTTTTGTTCAAAAATGTAGGTCAGGGGGTTTACCTTTATTCTACACTCCCAAAACATAAATCTTTGGGACACTAAAGACTAAGTAAAACCCCAAATTATAAAAAGGGAAAAAAAAGCTTTTTTCACAAAAAAAAAAAGAAAAAAACCCGGGGCTCTTTGTTTTTTCAGTATTTGATAAAGATTGTAAAGCTCACCCCCCCAAAAACTTTAAGGGGTTTCCCCGAGCAGGGGAGTCCCCCCCACTAAAAAAAAAAGTTTTCCCCTTTCTAGGGGGTTTCCAAACAGACTTTCCACTTCCCCAGGAGTGGAAAGGAACCGCCCAATTTAATTAACCTGCACATAAATTTAAATGAAAGGGGGTTAAGGGGCAGCAAGCCAATGAGAATTTCCATCTCCCAAATAAAAAACAAAATGTAAAAAGGGTGGCACATCTAATTAAACTTTGAAAACTAAGCAAAAGGGGCACACTGAAAAGGGAAAGACAACTTAAAAAACATAAATCAGGCACACTAAAACAAAATAAAAACCCTAAAATTTTATAGGAATATAAGGGGAAAAGCCCTTTTCCGCTAAGGAAAAAAAAAAAACCCGGGGCCCCTTAGTTTTTCAGTATTTGATAAAAATGAAATTAAGCTCCCCTCCCAACACTTTCCCAAAGGGGGGCCCAGAGCAGGGGAGTCCCACACAAAACCCTGTTACCTTCTAAAAGACCATTCAGACTGCCCCCTTCCCCCAGGGTGATGGAACCTGGGAAATTTAATTAAACCTTTCACAAATTTTTAAAAGAGGTGGGTTTAGTGAACAAGCCCAAAAGATTGCCATCTCCCAAATAGACTACAAAAGGGAAAAGGGTGTCACATCTAATATATACTTTGAAAACGTAACATTGTGCACAAATGAAAGGCAATGACATAAAACAAAAACATAAATCAGTGCACACTAAAGAAAAATTTAAAAAATCAAGTTATATAGGAATAAAGGAAAAAAATTTACACTAAGGAAAAAATAAAAACCTGGGGCCTTTAGTTTACAGTAAAAAGACAAAGATTAGTTTAAGCCAAACCCCCCAACACGTCAAGGGGGGCCCCCGAGCAGGTGGGTTTTTCCCACACAAAAAAATTTACCTTGCTAGGGGTCCATTCAGAAATTTCCACTTTTTCCCCAGGATGATAGGGAAACCCGCATTTTAATTAACCTTCACATATTTAAAAAGAAAATTTGCACCGCCTTTTTAAAATTTTTTTGGGCTATTTGGGGATATTGGGGAATCTCAATTTCCTTGCTGGGACCAACCACCTCAAAAAAAAATGTGCAGGTTATTTCAAATTTCAGGTTCCTATTTACTCCTGGGGAAAATTTGGGAGTCGAATGGTTCCTAGCAAGGGAAAAAGTTTTAAGGGGTAGGGGCTCAAACCGCCCGGGGAAAACCCCTTTTACTTTTTGGGGGGTGAGCTTAATACAAAACTTTGATCAAAAACTGTAAAAAATAAAGTCCCCAAAATTTTTCATATTTTCCCTTTCTGTAAAGCAATTTTCCCATATTCCCCAAAAAAACTTGAGGGTTTTACCTTTGTCTTTTAGTGTGCCACTGATTTTTTTTAATTTGAAAGTATGTCCAAATTTCCTTTCAGTGTGCAAACCCAAGCTTACTTTTTCAAAATTAAATTAAAATGGGGCACACCCTTTAAAATTTTGTAGTCTATTTTTTGGGGATGGCAAACCATTTGGGTTTCTACACCAACCAAACCCCTTTTAAAAATTGCAGGGTTTAAATTTAAATTTCAGGTTCCTAAAACTCCGGGAAATTTTCAGTCCGAATGGGCCCTACAAGGGAACATTTTTTTTGGGAGGGGCTCACCCCTCTGGGAACCCCCTTTACTTTTTTTGGGGGTGACTTAAAAACAATCTTTTTATCAAAAACTGTAAACAAAAATCCCATTTTTTTTTAAATTTCCTTTACTGTAAAGCATTTCCTATAAAACCAAAAATTTAAAGGTTTAGGTTTTTCTTAGTCCCTTTAAATGTTTCCCCTGAAAATTTTGTATTGATGAAAGCAAATTTTCCTTTCATGGCACCTATGCTTACTTTTCAAAGTAAATATTTGATTTTTTCAAACCTTTTACATTTTTGTAGTCTATTTTGGGGGATGGCAATCTCATTGGCTTCGCACTCAACCCCCCCTCATTTAAATATGGCAGGTTAAAAATTTCCCAAATTTCAGGTTCCTATCACCCGGGAAGTGGGAAATCGAAAAAAAATCCTACAAGGGTAACAAGGGTTTTAAAATTTAGGGGGCTTTACCCGCCTGGGAACCCCTTGACGGGGTTGGGAGGTGACTTTAAAACAATCTTTTTCAAATACGAAACTAAGAGTCCCAGGTTTTTTTATTTATTCCATTAGCTTTTAAAGCATTTCCTATATTCCTATATAACTTGAGGTTTTACTTAGTCCTTTTTGTGGGGCCACAATTTTTTTTAATTTGATTTATGTCCCTTTGCCCTTTTTGTTGCACCTAGCTTACTTTTTTAAAATATTTTAAAATTTAAAGTTCACAGCCTTTTTCCATTTTGTAAATCATTTTGGGGGATTGGGAAAACTCATTGGCTTTTCTGCACCCCAACCACCCATTTAAATATGGCAGGTTAAAAACAATTGCAGGTTCTTTTCACCCCTGGGGAATTTGGGATTTTTGAATGGCTCCTACAAGGAACAAGTTTTTTTGTGAGGGAAATCAAACCCTTCTTTGAAAACCCCTTTAAAAGTGTTGGGAGGTGAGCTTTAAAACAAAACTTTTTTATCAAATACGTAAACTAAGAGCCCAGGTTTTTCATATTTCCTTTTTCGTAAAGCAATTTTTCCCATAATTCCCCATAAACTTTAGGGTTTTACTTAAATCTTTAGTTTTTGGCCACGATTTTAATTAAATTTGATGGAAGCAATTTCTTTCAGTGTGCACCTAAGCCTTTCTTTCAAAGTATATATTAATGGCACAGCCTTTACATTTTGTAGTTTATTCTACATCAGCATAACCCTCCCAACCCCCAAGACATGTCCCCCCACTGAAACTTGTTGTGGGGCATGCAAAATCTAAAACCCTAGCTTTTTACTGACAAGCTATTCTAAATCCCTTTTTCTTTTATTTTTCTTACCTGCTAATAAAACTACGCTAAGCTTCCTAAAACCCAAATTTAGAACTTTAATTTTGGTAAAATTTTTGTAATTTGGGTTTTTAATTATTTTTATATTAAATTTTTTTTTTAAAAAAAATTTTAATCACAATACTTTATTACCTTTTAATTTTGGAAAAAATTTTTTTTTTTTTGGATACTATGGGCCCATGTAAGAACTCGCCACTCAGGGCGCACCTTTCCGCCCCGGTTTTTTCCAAAAGAAATTTGCGCCTGATTTAATGTCCGCCGGCGGCGCGCTCCATAAACCAAAGTTAAATTTCCCATGTTCGCCGCCCAGGTAGCACCATACATAGCAAATTTAAAATTTCCCCCGCACCTCGCCAGTGGGTGGGGGGAAAAGTGCAAGGGGCCTTTTCACAAAGCGGGGCGCGCCTAAAAATTTGCCGTCCAGAAGTTTCGCAATCATGCGGGAAAAAAGTTCCCTGCGCCTCGCCCTTTTGTGGGGCACAGTGCGGGGGCATTGGGGCCCGGCGGGGCTGCGCCTCACATGTATTTCCCCCATTCGAAAACGGGTGGAAAACAGCGAGAAATCATTAAAGAAGTCCCCCGGGGGATTTTGAAAAAAAAATCACCTTTATAAAGGCGGAAAACCTTCTCGAAAAGACCAAAAACCCCAAAAATAAAAAATAAAAAAAAAAAAACACTTTTCCCAAAAAACTAGGGAAAACCCCTTTTTACCAAGAAATTTTGGAAAAAATTGGAAATTGGCCCCGGAAATACAGTTTAATTCAAATTCTGAAACTAATTTCATTGGCCCGGGAGAAACCGGCCAAACAAAAGGAGCGGGCAGTGAACCATTAAAAAACCCCCCGGGGAACTATGAACCCCAACAGAAAACAAAGGGTGACCCTTTCCAAAAAACATTAAAAAACAAAAAAAAGCTGATTGGCTAGCAAACGGGGGGTTTGGCTAACCGGCCAATTTAGAATAAGCGACAGGGGCCCATTTAAAAGCCCATGGAGAAAATTTTTAAAAACCCAAACAAAATCAAAGGCGGGACAGTTCAAAATACAGTAAAAATGCAAAAAAAGGCTGATTGGTTGAGCTAGCGGGGGCTTGGTTTATCCCAGCCAATCAGGCACGAGTACTTCTCCCATTGTAGTCAAATGGAGAGATGGCGCAATGCAATCTCGGCGCTCAGCGCCATGCGGCATGGAGTGTGAATAAAAATCATTTTTATTAAGTGTAAATCATTATCAGAAAAAGAGCTCAAACCTTCTCTAAAAATAAAGCAGTTAAATCCCTAACAAGCGTTTGTGCCGAGAACGGCGCTACATCAGGAATTGCAATATAGAGAATTGCCGGGAAAAAACAATAATTCAAATTGTTTTAAGCTCTTCTGATTGATCGGCAGAAAACCAGCCAATCAGAATAGGAGCGACAAAGACCCATTATATCCTATGAGAAATTTTGACCAATCAGAATAGGAGCGACAGGGACCCATTCTAACCAAAGGAGAAATATTGACCAATCATATTCAAAGGCGGGGCAGTTCAAAATACAGTAAAAATGCAGAAAAGAGCTGATTGGTTGAAGCGGCGGGGGCTGTCCAGCTTAGCCAATCAGAGGGCGAGCTACTTTCTCATAGAGTTCTATGGGGAAAAGAAATTCAGAGCGAGCTCTGTGAATTGCTAAGTTAAAAGAGGAGCTGTTATTTGGACCAATGGGAGGAAGCGAGCGACGCTCCTATGGGTTTTCTAATGCAATCTGAAATAAAAACTGTACAGGGCCCAAAATCAAATGATAAGACTACAGAAGTTGTCCCGATGTTGTATATAAAATGAATAATAATATGGGGGTAAAGAAAAAAAAATGTATTCAATAAAATAATTTTTATTTCTTTATTTTGTTAGGCAAGGATAAATAGTATTGTGTAATGAAAAATAAAGAAATACAAAATGATTTTTAGTGAATTAATATTTTTTTTCTTTACCCCCATACTATTTTTCCCATTTTATATACACATCGGGACAACTTCTGGAGTCTTATCATTTGATTTCGGCCATGTACAGTTTTATTTCAGATTGCATTAGAAAACCCATAGGAGCGTCGCTCGCTCTCCCATTGGTCCAAATAACCGCGCCTCTTTTAACTTAGTGAATCACAGAGCTCGCTCTGAATTTCTTTTCCCCATAACCATTGATAACCATTGAAGAACAGATTGGTGGTGCTGTTCAGTAATGAGATGCACAGGGAACTGAGCAAGCGATGACAGGCCTGACGGTCCTGTGACTGACGATGTGCTTGCTTGGTATATTTCAGCATTATGTGGACTTAAAATGTGGCAAAATTACACTTTTTGTTGTTGAGTAAGATTTTGCAACAGTGAGAACATTTTCTGATATATTTCTGTATGACAATAACACATGGTATATTTGAAAGGTATTTCACCCCCAAAACTGCCAAAAATAAACTTTTCTCTACTCAGAATAATTTTCACCAACCAACCACTATTTAAAATATATTTCTTTGTATAGGAGATTTAAAGAAGGTGTGTTATACAGTTACTGAACCCCCAAAACTGCCAAAATGAGATTTTCTCCAGTCAAAATAATTTTCACTAACCAACCACTATTTAAAATAAGGTACAGAGAGTGAGCTTAAAATGACATTCAGAACGCAATACAGTGAAATATATATACTGTCACATTGTCATGTGATTTTAGAAGCCAATGAGAGCCCTATTGCTCAATGATGACGTTTTTGACACTTCTCTGTGCTTGGCAGAAAGGTGCTGAAAACTATTAAAATGGCATGTAGAACGCCATGTCGAATGCAAAGATTTACTCAAATAAACAGTAAAATGTTTTGTTCTTTTTGAGTTCGAGAATATCCAGATGTTTGACTTTAACTTAACTTTTCTCGAATGGATCCATCAGCACTAGATATGGGTGGAGCTCTGATTAGTTCTGAGTAATAAAGAGCCCACTAAAAAAACACATTTATTTATTAAACCCCCTAACCCACCATAGTCAAAATAATATTGCTCTCCGATTTTTTACCTCCCTTCTTTTCAAAAGCCTTTTTTTTTTTCCACCAACATAGACATATGAGGAATTTTATTTTGTGGGATGAGATATGCTTTCTAATGGTGTCATTCAATGTACCATATATATATATATATATATATATTATAAAATATTATTTATATAATATTTTATTATAAAAAATATAAATAATACTTTTATATACTACATACTGGAGCAAAATGTGAAAAAAAGTACTTTGCAGGTTTTTTTCTTTTTCTTTTTTTTTTACAGCGTTCCCTCTTTGGTATAAATGATGTTTTACCTGTATTCTGTAGGTTGATACAACTCTGGCAATGACAAATACGTAAGGTTTTTGTTATGTTATAGTACTGAAAAAAAATCCAGACATCTTCTATTTTTCAAATTTGCGACACAGTACCCTTTTCAGAGACAAATAATTTTTCTGTACTTTCACCTATGGAAGTGAGGGAGAATGCTTTTTTGTGAGATGAAATGTATTTTTATTGGTACCAATGTTGGATAGATGCAACTTTATTAATCACCCAAACAATTAGGAGTTTGGAATTGTTTTTTTCTTCTACAGTGTTCAACATAAATAAATATGTGATATTTTAATAGATTGGACTTTTATGGATGCGGCAATACCAATTATGTGTAACTTTTTTATTATTTCAGTTTTTTATTTGTAAGATGGTAAAAGGGGGGTAATTTGAATTTCATCATTGTTTATACTTTTAAAATACAAAAGGGCAACTAAAGATGCCGATTCTAGCACTTTCTTAGCCAACATTTCAACTCACGTAATCTAATGGGTTATAAAACAGATATTTGATACAGCTCTGATCTGTGCTGTTTGTGGCGGGTTTCAGATGGAACTCACCGCATATGAAGTGGGCTTAGCAAGGGAGCTCGCTCCATACTCCCTTAACACTGCCAAGACATACTAATATGTCTTGGCGTTTTAAGGGGTTAAGCTATTCTCTGATCTATCTCAGTTTATTTTACAAGCTAGAGGACACTTGGATTCATTAACATCAATAGGACTTCCCTAATAAACTTATTTCAATATAAATGGATTCAGCTACGGCCATAAAGTCTTAAAGATGGAACTACAGTGTTTCAGAAATGGATTATTGCCCCTTATTTTCTCCTTCCTATGTCCAAGCTTGTAACATAAAATAGGCAGGAGTAAAAATAGTTCACTATCCATAGAAGGTCACTATAATGAATTGTAGTTTACTAGTGTATTCGAGGACAAGGACTGTTACCTTTACTTGTCTTGTGTCTCTAATACTTTGGCAAACTTGTTGCCCCTTCAAGTTTGCACACTTGGTATTGATCACTTACGTATGTTGTTCTCCCTTTCTCTCCTCCTCCTTTCACCCTGCTCTGCTTAGAGTGATATTATTAATGTTCACATTTGAGATTTCTTTACTAACACCTACTGTATGTGCTTCTGTAGGGTTTTTAATTTAAATATTTTTTCTTTCTATTTAGTGGCTATACAATTCTCTCTCTTAACACTAAAGTTCTGAAAAGCCCTTTTAAGAGGTCTGTTATATAGAGAGAGGCAAGACAGCAACAAGTAGATTTAAAAAAAGATTCTAAAAAAAGATTCTACTTGTACTAAGTAGAATCGTCCCCTTGTTCTATGTGTAAATGCAGAGATAAACAAACGGGGATATTGATTGAAATTAGAAATACTGTCTCATTTCAACAATTACAGCTGATATCTGGTCCCGGGGGGAGGTTTACTGCTCTGATGTGTGTTCTAAACAACTGTATCTGTACTTTAGTGATTCTGTGTGATCCAAATTCTCATCAAACCTCCTTCGTCAATGAAGTATATAAAAAAGCAAAGAAAATTGCTCAGGGAAGATTGATGCTATGCAGAGATTTCAATACTGTTAATGTTGCAGCAGTTGATTCATCTTCACAGAGCACCATACCCTCCCTCCCCAGTTGCATTCAGGGTGAGCTTTATGATACCTAGTGTTACCATGCCTCCGAAAGAGATTACTTTCTATTCTAATTGTCACAATTCATGCTTTTGTATTGGAATGTTTTTCACCCAAGATATATGATGAAAGGCAAATTGGATAGTTATTCCATTAGAGAGTAAGGGAAAAAAGTTATCACAGGGTCCAATAGTCCGATAGAGCTAAGGCTGTAAAGTCATTCCCTGCTTCTTGATTGTTGTATTTATGGAGTTCAGAATAAGAATGTCAGAGCCTTGTAAAGGTTTGTGCAGAAGGATTATTAGGCTATGTCTACATGGCATAGGTTAAAATGCCATTCAGAAATCCAACAGCATTTTATCTTTGCTGTACCGAGTTTTTTGGTGTGGCTTTGCACACAAAACAGTTTTCAGATTTCGGCCGGCCCCAACTATAAGTGTACGGAAATTGGGGAAGATTGTATGTTCTATATTCATTGAGGCTGTCAGTTTAGAAATACTACAGTATAAGATCCTTTTGCTGTGTAGAAAAACGCTCAGATTTTTTTTTTTTGGGTTGTATGGGGCCATGGTTACAGTCGGGTTTTTAAAGGGTTTCTAAATTTTTTTAAACCTCAAAAAATCATTGCCCAAACCAGTTGTATGACTGGCCCTTTTAGCATCTTTGCTAGGGGAAGGGTGGGCAAGGGATAAATAACATAAGACAGTAGAACTAGGCTAGTAACGTTTTACAAATCAGCTACAGTCCTCCATCCACACTATCAGTATTAAAGAGAATGACGGGTAGCATGAAATAGCTACAGGTTACCCGGTTCCAAACATGTGAATTTCACCCCCAAAAAAAACAACGGCTTCACAGGTTTTAAACTTCAAGAAAAAGCGGGCTGGACTGACATCTCTTCCAAGTTTTTATAGGGAGAGGGCCTTGTCGTTGGGTTTGAGATTTGCGCAGAGAAAAAGATGGGAACTAAATCTCCCGGGCACAGCAGGATTTCCCCATTCCTGGCTCAACTTCACTGGATGTTTTACCCAGGAATGCAGTAGTGTTTCTGGTAAAAACCCACATGGTTGGGACTGGGTAACCTGCAGCTATTTTAGGCTGCCTTTCCTTTGGGCAGCATAAAGTAACTGACAGGTTCCCTTCAAGATTCATGCATGAACTTAGGCCAGTAAAAACAACTGAACATCCACAAATTAACTATTGTGCTGCCAGCAAATCTGTGTGCTGAACATTGAAAAACCAAATAGTTAAGCACACTCACTAATCATGTGATCTGCCCTGCTTAAAGTGAACCTATCAGGTGGTTTATACTGAACTATCTGATAGCAGGATCTGATAAAAGGTTAGAAGCTGAGCTCTGTAATATATAGGTTTATATAATTTGATGCTGAATTTTTAAGTAAAAAGCAGGGAAAATCTTAAACATGAAACTGAATGTAATGCTTACCCTGCCCACTTGCAGTCAGTGTCATAGCTAGAACTTTTGCTGCCTGATACTGTTACTAAGTTCTACAGACCACATACCTACTTTTCATGCCACACCTCTTTTTACAGGCCCCTCCTTGCACTCAGAAATCATAATCCTCACCTTAAAAAAATCATCAAAACTCACTTTTTTTTTTCTATGTGAGGGTTTTTTCTACTTGCATGATATTCTCACTTTTCCAGCACTTCCATACCAATTCCCACCTCCATACCGATTCCCACTTCTACACAAGCTCCACATACATAGCGCCGAAAACTGGTAATAATGACCGCATTGTGTCTATCACAGTAAGCCCATCCCCAGATGGGTATGGGGCTCTCATTTGTGCACCCAGCTTTAGTCTTGCCTTGTGTCCCCATAGGCACACCCTCAAAATAGGTAGGCAGGTAGGTGGAGCCCCTTTTATGTAGGTTTACCCCAAATAAACAGGTAGGTATATAGACATTTCATTAATTAGGTAGGTAGGAATATGCCCACCTATTAACTAGGTAGGTATATAGACCCACAGTAGGTAGATATGTAGGACCATTGTAGGTAGGTATAAAGCCCCCTGTAAACTGATAGGTATAAATACACACTATAGGTAGACAGGTGCACTGTAGGTAAGGATACAGACCACTTGTAGGTAGGTATGTGGAACCTGTAAGTATTCATATCGGTCCCCTGTAGGTAGGTAGATATTTATACCACCTGTAGACAGATAGGTAAGTATAAGCCCCCTGTAAGTAGATATATATGTCACCTGTAGGTAGTTAGATATATGACCTCCTGTAGGTATACAGTTAGGTATACATCCCATTGTAGATAGGAATATACCTATATATATATATATATATATATTTATATAATATATTATAATATATATATATATATATATATAATATATATATATATATATATATATAATATATATATAAATATATATATATATAGCAGGAAGGTGTATATACCGCATGTAGGAAGATATGTAGGTATATATGCTGCCTGTTGGTAGTTAGGTAGCTATATAGGCACCCTGTAGGTAGATAGGTAAGTATGAGTTGTAAAGTATACAGTTGAATAGATTTTGCGGTTCCAGGTATGCACACAGGCATGTCGTCCGGACCTGCTGCAGTATATCAGCAACACTTCATAAACACTGTATAAACACTAAGAAAACAGTCAAAGGGAATATAGCAATATTTTCAAAAAGCAGTTGTACTACTTTAGAATACAAAACAATTTGAGGTTCTTAGTTTACATTTTTTGACCAAATCTATAAATGCCTATCTGTATTGAGGTCACCTGAGGAATGTAATATCAAAAGGAGGGTGTGTCAAACTTTTATTTTTAAATAAAACTTTTAATCCCCTTATTGTATTTAACCACTAGGAAATGCAATTGCTTGTACACTCTTCTGCAATAGTGATATTTTACAGCTGTTACCTGCTACATATGGGTTGGGCTCAGAGGCCCCGCTCCATACCCTTTTACCGACCTCATCTGGTAACTGTATGTCATTTATGTACAGGGTTAAAATTATGAGCATTAAAGGTGATTGGTCTGATATAATAAATAGAGGATTATTAGTTATAATCCTACGAGAAGCAAAATTGATTAGCATCTTCTACTCTACCGGTATTTATTTTAAATCAAATATTTAAATTGTATTTAATGCACATTGATAAAAGAAAAAAAGTTTAATAAGATTACATCCCCTTTTCCCAAACCCTCTTCCCTTTTATTTCAGATATGTTTCTCACTGATAAATGAGTATAACAATAAGTTGTAAAACATATACTTGGCACTATTTCTCCCCAAAAATTGCATAGTCTTTATGCATTTCTAACTATAAGCCTGCCTCTTTTACATGGAAGAACTATACTTTTGTTCTTTCTTATCCTAATTATCAGACTTCTAAGTTAAGATTTTAAGAGTTTAAGATTCTCCATCTGCCTGTGATAACTTCTTACTGGGGAACTCTCACAAAGTATCCATGAGAGGTATTCTTATCCAACTGTCTTCCAGATTAAAAAGAAAGCAGCAGGGTAAGCAGGTGGGGGAGCTTCTGGATAAAGTGTGACAGCTAGAAAAGTTCCAGCAGATAATCATCAAAATCTAATCATATAAAGTTTTTTCATTCCATACCTACTTAAAGGAAAGATATGATTATATAATTTTAAAAGCAAGCACACAAATTAAAACTAACATTTTATAAATTAATCAATCAATTAATACAACTAGTAAACTGAAGGCTCGGAGCATAGGTTTCCTTAAATTTTAAACCTGAATCATTGTATCTACTTTAAAGACAGTCATAATTGTTAACACCATGGAAATAGCATTTTTTTAAAAAATGCTAACAGAAATAATACTATTTAAAGGAGGATCCAATCAAAATTACTTTGTTTTTTGCAGGGAAGAAATTAAGTAGCATTCATAATGGTTTTTCTGCCCCTGCAGATAACAGAAGCGGACCCTTTAATGTTATCAACAAAAACGAGACTAAGGGCCTGAAATGTGTTAGATGTATCTTTATTGGATGTTCTATTTTAATCTTCTCCGAATAAATGTGGATTTTATTCATTTCTCAAGTTCAGCTGGACAATCCTCTCATTTTTGTTGATAGTTCCCGCTTTGCCTGCGTGGTCCGTGCTGATTCTACCTACTATGGGTAAGCTGGTTTTTCTTCTATCCCTCTACCTCTAATGTTATGGTCTGCTTTGGAGCTGCTGCAGGCTAGTATTTTTAGGGTGGGAAAGTCTATGGATTTTAGGTATTTCCCAATATTAAAGTATCAGGCTGCAGCTGTCTATTTTACTTTGACTGGTTATGAAAAAGGTGGAGAAGGGAGTCCACATAATTTTTTTATTTAGTTATTGAATGTCTATAAACAAGCATTAATTAAAATCAGCTTTTTACCATATTTTTTGTAAAGCCAAGGTAAAACCGTCACCCCTGACTGATACTATCAGAACGGGAAGGTCCATGGATATTGGTCACTTTCCAACCTAAAAAGATGCCCCAGAAGCAGATCTTTACAATAGAGGGCTCACTTCTGATATAAACCCAGCTTTTCCCAGTCAGAATCTTAACTGATTGAAATGTACAGTTTACAGAATAAAAAAATACTTCTGAGTAGTCACCACAGTTATTCCAATGAATATTACAAAGTCTTTTATTAAATTCACTCTCTGCATGTATGCAATCTGTTTAACCCCTTACTAGAGATGGCCGAATTCACACAAAATTCGGCGTTCGATGCTGCTCACTTCGCCGAATTTTCCGACAAAAATTCGTTTCGGTCTCCTAATACTTCGGCACGAAATCAAGTTTAAAAAACAAGCTTATTTCCAGGCTCGCCCAGAGCCTGCAATGGGTGCGTGTAGAACGTTGTTGCCCAAAATGCATTAAATATGCAATGGAGCTTTGGTTTGGTCCTTCATACAATGTTGTTTTTAGTATGACACGCACATGACTGCCACCGCTCTTAGAATCGCATCACATAAATTTTCCCTGGGCACTTAAGAGTGCAAAAACTGACCAAAAAACTCAAGCGGGAATGTAGCCTGATAAAGTCAAGCTAGCGAAAGCAGGAAAAAACAAGCTGAGGCTCAGGTGGCAACATTAGTGATAGAGTGTGGAGGTGACGGCGGCAGCCACAGCAGCAGAAGGGCAGGCAGGGCCACAATGAACATTCTCTGGAGGGCGGCAAAAACAGTATAGGCCACAGAGTGGCACAATCACACAGTGTGGAGGTCAAGGGCAGAGCATCATGAGGCCGGCATGCACAATGACATTCTGAGGCGGCAAAAAAGTATTAGGCCACAGAGTGGCACAATCACACAGTGTGGCGGTCACGCGGCAGCAGTACATGAGGTCCCAGACAGTGGCACAATGGCATTCTGGAGGTGGCAAAACATATTAGGCCACAGAGTGGCACAAATCACACTGTACGTGTGGAGGTCACTGCGGCAGCAGTATGAGTCAGGCAGTGGCACAATACATTCATGGAGGTCCGGCAAAACAGTATAGGCCACAGAGTGGCCACAATGATACAGTGTGGGAGGTCACGGCGGCAGCAGGTATGAGTCAGACATTGGCACAATGACATTAATGGAGGCGGAAAAACAGTAAATTAGGGCACAGAGTGGCACATCACACAGGTGGAGGTCACGCGGCAGCAGTAATGAGGGTCAGACATGGCACAATGGGCATTCTGTGAGGTGGCAAAACAGTTATTAGGCCCCACAGCGTGGCACAATCATCACAGGGTGGAGGTCACGCGGCAGCAGTATGAGGTCAGGGCAGTGGCACAATGACATTATGGAGGGCGGAAAAACAGTATTAAGCCCAAAGAGGTGGCACAATCACACAGTTGGAGGTCACGCGCGGCAGCAGTTATGAGGTCAGGCAGTGGCACAATGACATTATGGAGGCGGCAAAACAGTATTAGGCCACAGAGTGGCACAATGAAACCGTGTGGATGTCACGGCAGCATCAGTATTAGGACAGACAGTGGCACAATGACATTAAGGAGGCGGCAAGACAGTCATAGGCCACAGATTGGCACAAACACACAGTGTGGAGGCAACGGCGGCAGCAGTAATGAGGTCAGAACAGTGCACAATGACATTATGGGAGGCGGCAAGACAGTAATTAGCCACAGAGTGTGCCAATCACACAGTGTGTGGTCACGGCGGCAGCAGTATGAGGTCAGGCAGTGGCACAATGACACAGTGTGGATGGCACAACAGGAGTCACATCCAGCAGCAGCATAGGTCAGAGAGTGGCCAATTACATTCTGCAGGTGGCAAAAAGTATTAGGCCACAGATCGGCACAATGACTGACGAGCGTTAGGTCACGGCGGCAGCAGAATGAGGTCAGGCAGTGGCAACAATGACAGAGAGGTGGAGGTGAGACAGGAGCAACAGCATGGAAGGTCAGAGAGTGGCACAATGACATACTGGAGGTGGCAAAACAAGTACAAGCCGCAGAGTGGCACAATGACACAGTTGTGTGATGTCAGCAACAGCAACAGCAGCAGCAGCATGAGCACAAAGTGGCACAATGAACAAGTGTTGAGTGGGTGGCAATACCATCCCCACTGGTAAGACGGTGGTTAGGCAGATGGAGAAAACTATCAGCAGATTGTGTTGCATCAGGCGGGTGGACGGCATCAGAATAGTGGCTGAGGCAGGTAGTTTTTGAACCCAGTCTGACGCCGAAGGCTTGGTGTGTGGGAAATCAGGCCCGATCCACGCCTGATTCATCGCTTGACAAAGGTCAGTCGTTCAACATTTTCCCGTGACAAGCGGTTCCCTTGGGGTAACGATGGCCCCCGGCCGCACTGAACACCCGCTCTGATTGCACACACTACTGGCCCGGAGCAGTACAGCTTCTCCACTCCAAACTCGGCAAGTTGCGCCACACATCCAGCTTTGGCTGCCCAGTAGTCCAGCGGGATCTCTACTGGGGTGCAGAGTGCTGTCCAAGTAGGCCACAACCTATTGTTCAGGAATGCTCCCAGGTCCTGCTTCTGCTGCTGCTGGTTTACTCTGCCCTCCTTCCACTAGGCGGGGTGAAGGAACTGCTCATTAGTGGACTCCAGACTTTATGTTACTCGCTGATCTGATCTGGTACGGCTCCAACCCCCCACACCTTCTCCCCCAGCAGCCGCGGCAGTAAGTACCGTGAGCGCTGAGGAACCCCCCGGTCAGACCTGTCAGAGGAGGGACGATGCCGCACATAGGCCACGGCCAACTGATTACGGAGGATTTCCCTATAGTCTTTGAGTTTGTCTTCCCTCTCAATAGCTGTGAAAAAGGCTCCCATTTGACCGAATAGCGAGGTCCAATAGGGTGGAGAGCCCAAAGTCACCCTTCTGCCGGATGCTGACTATTCGGCCTGTCATCTAGCCAGACAGCAAATAAGCATCGCTGCGGGAACCATCTGCATCAAGTGACTCCTGAGGGGCTTCCCTGGCCTCCATTTCCACTGTATACCTGCCTACACGGTGCTTGGAGTTCATCTGCCTCGTCTTCCTCATCCCAGTCCACCTCCTCCGGAGCTGCCTCCTGCTCCTCCTCTTCCTTGTCACCTGGCGGTATAAAATTCCACTCATTTTCACAGACAATGCTTCTGCTCCAACGTCCTCCCTCCTCCTTCCTCTCCTCCATTTCAGTCCCCCCACCAGTAACTCATGTGGCCACGAGATGTAGTCGCCCACATCCTCCAGTCCCCTGCCCAGACCAGATTTTTCAGCATCTGTTCCAGGACATGAAGCAGTGGAATGACGTTATTCATCCCCCGTAGTCCTGGCGACTGACAAATAACGTGGCCATCCCTCCTCTAATATGGCCTCAACAAACGGACAGGTGTCCAGCATGCGAGCCTTGCCAAACTGGCGAATCAAAGTTACACAGGGGAGTACTTCTGTCTGCCTGGATCATCAAAAGAATCGTAATGCCTTCTCATTTTCATACAGTCGGTCCAACATGTGCAGGCTGGAATTCAGGGGTGGAAACATCGCATATCAGAGGCGTGTTGGTGGAGGCCTTTCTGCCGCCTGCAACTCGAATGATGGTGTTCCCTGGCTTCTTTGTACGAATGGATAAAGTGCATGCACAGTTTCCTTCCTGCCATTTTTCAGAATGTTCTGAAGATCGGTGGAAGACTTCAGGAACCTTTTTTACAACCAGATTTGAACACGTGCGCCATGCCAGGGCGCATGACCATCCCTCCTCGAGCAGGGCGCGGACACCATGTTTCCTATGCCCATTTGTCCTACACCAAAGGTTCCGATTGCAGTTGGCGCGGAGAAAGCCACACATCGATTTCTTGCTGCATGACGCGGAGCAGTTCCTCCCCTGTGTGACTTCGTCGCCGAGGCAAGCTAGGTGTAGAACTGCGTGAGCACCCCGCTGTGTCCGCCCTACACATGTGGTAATGATGGAGCAGTACTTGTGGGAGGGCTGAGATGTGGTGGTGTGGAGGAGGAGGATGCGGACATTGGCGCAGGAGCAGCAGTTTGACAAGTGGAGGAGAAAGCGCGTCTCTGTTCCAAGTTGTTGGTGTGCCTGGGCAGGAAGCACATTTCACCCGGTGGGCCGTAAAGGTCATTACTTGTCCCTGACCGTAGTTAAGCTCCAGACGTCCGCTAGCTGAGCCCGTGTACCCTTTGGAACAAACCGATAAGCTCAAGGACTGACACCACTTTCTGTTTCTACATTTTTATTAAGTGCTATAACACTCCTAGACGCCTTTTTGGGAAAAGAAATTACGCTTGGAACTCCTTCCATCTCGGCTCGGCTCAAGCCATTAGTTATCTGAATGGTGCAGAGTCCTCCACTTTGGAAAGGAGGGACTGCATACCTAACAACTTGGACAGGAGCACGGTCAGCTGCTGCAGCTTAGGTGAATGGTTGGACGCATACTGTTGTCTCTTACAATCGCACCTCTCCAGAACGCTGCTGGCGACTGAGTACCGAGGACACAGGCGAGCCAACTTAGCTCAGACACCCGCGGAGAGGACCTCATTCAACACGACAGACACACACACGCCCTCTGCCATATTCTCTGCAGCAAGGTGGTGGAGCTGCGGCCCCCTTCACTTTTTTCATATCGCGAACCCTGAGCTGCACCACCACACACAACATGGCGACAACATGCGTGCCCAACGCGGCCAGCCTTGCCTCAGCGCTGCTGCAGCGGCAACGGATGGGACCACCACATCTGCAGCCCCACGACCTCCTAACGTTTCCATCCCCAGGCCCCACCGGAGGGTGACACACACACACACACACACAAGCCGCTGCACTGTGCTACATCCCCGTGTGACCCAACCGTTACGCTCCCTCCGTCCGCCCACGCCCAATCACTTATCTTGCCCCCACCTCATGCATGATTCTACATATAACCCCTTATTCTAGCGGCCGGCTCCTCCGGTGTCCCTTAGCAAGAACTGCCACACAAAATACGCCGAGTAGCTGATTTTACCCGCCAACAGATCCGCACTGATTCGACTACTGCCGCCCGCTGCCGCTCCTCGCTGAGCCCCTGTCAGCAGCTACTGTCTTGGCCCTGCGAAGCCGGGTTTTTCTACCCCTGGCCGCTCTGTGCTACCCGACCTCACAAACCGCTCCTAACCTCTGCTGACTCAACGGCCACACACACAATCCACTTTCACTGGACTGCGCGTGCTCTCCTGACGCGCAATGCTGACACCCTCTTCTCCTGACGATGATGAAGCCCTTGCCCTCAACCCGGCTCCCCCATTGCGGTTCGGCCTACATCATCATCTATTTGTGTTTCCATCCTTCGTCCATCTGCTGTTCCTCACCCACCCGGTCTTGTTATGCCCGATGCTTTGCGACCTCCTCAACACACATGACCTCTACCATGCCACCTCTCGCACATCCTATACTTTGCCGCCTACACGTGCACAGAAGACATGCGGGATATTGGCCCCATTTCATTCGCTGCCAGTAGCTGCTAGACATGCCCTCACCCTCAAATTGTTCATCCTCGCTATATAGTGAGCGCTGAGCCCAGACCACATCAGTAGATCCCTGGCTGAGTGAACTGGATGGGACAGGAGGCGGGCTGAGGACAGGTGAGGCCGCTGACCCCTCCCGGGACCAATCCAACTAAGTGTTGTCTGTCTGAGGATCCCACCGACCTACTTCGGCTGGGGTTGTCAGGATGTCATACTGGTAGGAAGAGGATGACCTAGTCAACCAAATCAAGAACCCTTGGGTTGCTGAACAACACACGGCCGCTGATGACAGCAGCCGGCAGTTAGTGGCCTCACACCGTGACCCCCTGCTGCGACGAACCCTTCTACCACCCCCTTCGCTGTGCGCCACTCAGCGAGAGCGCGAACACTCCCCTGAGGAGCCCGTTTCAAGAAATGTTGTGCCACTCCACTCCGCGTTTCGCAGAGCCTCCCACCAACTCTGCTTCTGAACATACTGTTTGCGCGTTCTCTAAAATGTACAGACACAATGCGTTTGATGAAGCCACTATCTGTATATGCGATAAAATACTAACACCCTGTTTTGAGACATCCAAATGAACCCAGTAACAAGCTTGGGTAACCCTTGGATATTAAAATTGCGCTCGCACAATGGCCAGGAAAAATTTACTTGTATGTGTCGTTTACAAGCACTGTGTGTTTTACTAAATGTAAAAGCACAAACATCTTATATAAACCTTACGCTTGCATGAATTATCGACTACAAGAAAAATGGTATACTGTTTCGGTTCTGAAAAAGACGGTTTTTATTTTTTGTCAGCACAGCAGCAAAACAACGCTTAATTAACCCCCTGGATGTAAATTTGCTCAATAGAATTGAGCCACCACAAACCTATAGCTTTGTAGCGTTGTTACAATTCAGCGTGTTTCTACACACCACACAACAAGAATACAGTTGGATTACACTTAGCCTTTTGCTTGTGAATTAGGCTACCAAAAATAACAAATATATATATTATGCCTGTTGAAAAACGACTGTGTTAATTTTTGTCAGCACACCAGCAAAACAACGCTTAATTAACCCCTGATGTAAATTGCGAATAGAAATCGCAGCCAAAAATGAAGTGGTATTTGTATTGTAAAAAACGCTTTTCTTTAAATGAATACAACAGGAACTGGTTGACCCCTTTGGGTATTGAATGTTATGATGCAGTGGACGCACACGGGATTTCAGATCAATTTTCCCCAAAAAATCAGAATGGAACTTTCGAAAAACAGTCTCTGAGACAAGTAGCCCCCCCACAAAAATCCTTGTAAAAATCGTTCTTCGAAACGCTATCACCCGCGCAGACCTTCCCTATAGTACAGTGGAGGAGTGTGAGTTTCCCAGCGCGCGCTCGGTCTTATATATTGGGGGTGACGTCACGAATCCCGCCGGCTCTGTTTGGCTTCTTTTCCTGCACATGTCATGCGGGCTAGCCCTTTTCCCCCCGAGTGCTTTGCCCCAGTAGCGCCATGTCTGCAGCCATTTTATAAATCAAAAGCACACTTCGTTCACCAAAGTACCCCAAGTTGACTTGTCCAAAACCAAGTTTTCCTAAAATTTAAACAATCCACTTCGTTGATCATTCCCCCATCTTACCCCCTTCCCAAAATGGATGTATGTGTACATTGTCCCCCCGATAGGCAGGATGTAATATGACAGCCAAGTGTCCATTATCTATTTAATGCAGAATAATGAACAAAGGATTGTGCCCTGTAGTGGTTAGAACAAAAAAAAAAAATTTAAAAAACCTACCTATTGCCATTTTACAAATAAATAAACTGAAAAGTTATACATAAATGGTATCTCTATGTCTGTAAAATTGTGTTTTTTTTTTAAATATAACCAATTTTTAATAAAAAGGAAAAAAATGTAAGCCCAAAAAAGGTATTTTTTTGGGCATTTCACAATCCAAAAATTTTGAATAAAAAAATGATCAAAAAGTTAAATATTCCCCTATTGTACCAACAAAAACTACCTTTAGCCCAAATAATTAGCCCCAATTTGGAAAACATGGGGGAAAAACAAAAATGTCCTGGAGATTAAAATTTTAAAAATGTTTTTATCTTTTTAAAAAGTACTACAACAAAACAAAAACTCTTTACATTTGGTTTTACTGAAATCATATCAATCTGCAAAATACAGCTTACTGTCAACACCACAGAAAATTGACCTCCATAAAAATTTTACTCTGACAAAAATGACACTATTACATATTTCTCTGATGGAACAAAGTTTTAGAAATTTTGGGCCAATTTCCTTACTTGATAAATTTGTTCGCTAGTTTAATTGCTAACACACTACATGTTCTAACCTCATTGATAACTTTCCTAGGGTGGATTTTATCTTTAACATTGGGTCATCTTCAATCACTTCTCTGGTCCTCTTCTTAGATGAAGAGAAGGCTTTTTTACATTTTAAAAATTTTATACTGGGGTTTAACTTCAGGAACTCCTCTAAATTTGTTTTCAAGGGTCTGATTTTCTAAGCTATTAAGCCTTATACTTAACTGGCTCAGCAAGGGTTTTCTCTAGTGGCTTCCTCTAAACCCTTTTACATCTTGAGTGATAAACAACAGTGTTGCCCCTTGTCTCCTTTGATGTTAATATTTATTTTGGAATAGCTGGCAAAATAAGTTAGGTATAATTATATTATTAAGGGAAGTTCAATTGCCAAAACCTTCCATAAGATCAATCGATTTTTGATACCATTTTGTCCTTGACAGAAGAGGAATCATCACCACCAAAGATGACAGATACACTGGATTTGTCTGGTTAGGTATTGTTTTAGAAAGGTTAATGCTGCTAAATCATTTATTCTTAAATTCAATTTGCCCTTTCTTTACTATAAAAAGATTTAAAGACTAAATTGTTAATTCTAATTAAAGCATAATTGTCTCCATTATTTAAGTCTAGATAGCAAGGTTGAAGAAATTTCTCACTGGAATAAAGAGGTGGGTACATTTGTGTTATGTAAAATGCTTACTCTACCTAACATTCAGTATTTTTTATTAACTTTAATTATATCCATTTTTTTATCCATTTTATCATGATTATTGTAGGCAGATTAATAATTTCATTTAGCAAAATAAAATAAAAAAATTATTGGACTTTCCGTATGATTAAGAAGGTAAGGTAGGGTTACATGGAGTAAGCAAACCTTCTGCTTTACCATTCATCAATAATCATACATGTGGTGACATTATTTTTCTGATAAGATTGTATTTCTGAGTTGGTTGCTATATAATATTATAAAGTGCTTCTTTCCAACAGTAGTAACAGAGATTTTAGTTGTTCTAACATCTCTAAATTGTAATAGTCGAGAAATTGTAACTGCTAATTGAGGCTAATTTATCCTATTATTAAAGTCTACATTACTCTGTGTCACTGCTGTGTATCATTCTAAGTGATTGATGTCACAATGTTACCTATCAGAAATTTGTATTCTATTTGTTTATTCCTGCACCTATGTATTACAGTGCATGATGTCCTACTGTTTTGGGTGGAGGTTAATTGGTGGGGATTATCTTTCTTTATTTTGCAATGATATAAAAAGTCTATACAGGAAGGGTTGGAGAGGTTTTCTCAATTATAATTTATCTTATGTAAAATGCTCATCTTACATAAAATTCTGCTTTTTTTATTAACATAAATTATATAAATTCCTTCATACATTTTAGCATATTTTTAGTATGCAGATTCATAATTTCATTTGGCAAAAAAAAAAAACTTTGGACTTTCCTTATGTTTAAGATGAAGGGTGGCTTGGAGTAAAGGAGGCCGGGAGTGAACAAACCTACTGCTTTACCACTCAGCAATAACCACAGATGAGGTTAGAGATGGTGACATTGTTATTCTGATAAAAGCTGTCCCCTGATGAAAGCTGAGATGACAGGAGTTGCAAATTTAAATGGGAACATGTATGAAAACTGTCTAGGTCTAAGACTTTCTTTATTGCCCATAGCAACCAGAACTCCTCTTTCATTTCATATGTTGAAAAAATGAGAAGGGAGCTCTGATTGATTTCTATGTCTTAGACCTAGACAGTTTTCATACATTTCCCCCCAAATCTTTACAATTTTAGGTTCTATTTCTGTGTTAGTTGATATATAATATTGGAAAGTGTTCCTCTCCAACCATAGTAACAGAGATCTCAGTTGCTTTAACATCTCTATATTACAATATTTACAGATGGAACAAGATATTAGTTCCCTAGGTGAGTTGTATAACTGTAAGAAAAAGTATTATGCTTTATTTCTGCACAGATGAATCCCCATTTTCTTATATAATTCTGTGAGCACTCTTTGTTCCTTGTTTTTTTCTGTATATGTAATCACAAAAAATGTCAGCATTCTGAGCAGGGAGGCTCTTACATGCAGAGATGACTGGAGATTAAGTCCATAGAAATATAGCAGATAAGAGAGATTTCAGCATCAGATTCAGCTGCCCATAAAATCCATATTCATTCATTTTATTCATTCATTCATTCAAATGTTAAAATGCCATATTAAAAATCCCAGGAAGCCATTTGATTAAGTCTTTACCTGTAGCTTACAGCTGCTAGCAGTAACACCCTTATAAAGCACTTGTAAAATGACATGATTACATATGTCATACAAACAGCAGGTATCCATAGAAGAAAAAAATACATATACATACAAAGTGAATATATAAATAAATGTTATGTTCAATATGGCAAACCTTCTCAAAATGATATACTCAGTAATTGCTATGTTCAAGTAATCACACATATTTTAAGGAAATACCTTTGATGCAAATACATACTGTAGGATCCAGATGCATTTGCAACTTTTGTGACTGTCACATTTACAAGATAAATACTCAATAAGTTACCTTGTTTAATTACTCAGATAACAGGTATATAAACCCTTTTCAATGACTATAATCAAAAACTAGATATACACTATTAAGGTATGTTCACACGGCATACTGCAGCGCAGAGGTCCACGCCACAATATGCATTCTTTAATGCACTTGGCACAAGGCAACTTTCTGCCTCTTATACTTTTCTATTTCCTGGTGCACAAGTGCCTGAAAAAGGTGACAAAGAAATTAAATTGTACAATTTTGAGTGCTGTACTTGTACAATGTTTTTCCCATATCTGCAGGGCGTACTTAGGCGCAAATATGCTCCAAAGTACAACCTGCAAATACGCTATATGAACATACCCTTAGATACAAGATCCCAAAGATGTCTCCATTGCATGATTTCAATGGTTGTGGCCCACAAACTATAACCTACTTAATTTACAAGTGACTACAAAAATCAAAAGGGACTTCTTGCATTATGTTTAACTACGTATTTTATATTTTACTTTAGTGAAATAAGATTTAAAGCTATTTTTAACACACATTTAAAAACCAGCCTTACATTTGCAGTGACTGTATTTTCAGAACTTGAGAAATGCAGCCAAGATACTTAATTGGGTTTAATATCAATAAAAAGTCTTCTGACTTTTGGGACAAAACTGAGCCAGGTGGTTATGCTAAACCTTAAAGGGGTCATGTCACTACCAGGATTGCTTTTTATGTTAAAGATCATGCAAAAACAAGTCACTTTGCAATATATGTCCATTAACAGTGGACCTATTCCTAGCTATCCTCTCTTGTATGGGCTGCAACAGTCCTCAGGTCGTATAGCTACATACCTGTTTGATCTATCCCGATAGGCTGCCAGCACTGGTTGCTATAGCTACAGGGCCTGGCTTCTACTAGGCTGCAGTAGAAGCCAGTAAACATGCCCCTGAATTCAAAATGAAACCAAGAAAACAGGACTGAGGTGAGAGGAATCAATGTAGTGAGACAACTCCTTTGAACAAAAATCTTACAACATGTGAGATTATATTGTCTTTTTTCTCAAATTATTCCAGAATAAAAATATATCGCCGTCTGCTGTGATTACATGGTTTAAGTAGCATCTGTATTGTGGATTGTAACAAATGCAACACACTGGGCCAGATGTATGAACGCTGCAGTGCCAGTTTTTGGCGTTGGCTACAACAGAAATAATGGATTTGTGTCATATCCATAGTATTCCTAAAACAGTTGGGCCAAAAAGAATGAGTCTGTCTGATGAAACCGACACGTTTCCCAATTCGTATGACATAATATATTTATGTAGTATCTCTCATGCCAAAAAGTGTTGCAATTCATGCGTTGTTATTCAAGCCATTTTCAAAGTGGTGAGACCAAGAGAAAATTTGTCACACCATAGGACACTTTTTTGATGCACATTTGCCTTATGACACAACACATTTATGAAGTGCAGTGAGACACTTTCAAATATAAGCATGAACTCAACTTTGAAGCAGCACTGCCTAAGACACTTTCCATGGCA
>JAODAL010037716.1:0-40071 GCA_025379985.1 Phyllomedusa bahiana
ATCTAACTGTTTGGAAAGTGTGTTATCAATCAATGTGTTTGTATCCACAAGACGTCACACAGAGTCATTGATTATTTACCTGAAACACCTTTCTGAACAATTTAGACAACTGAAAGAAGCTGCTGGGAATAATAGGAGCGCATTATCCTGCCCGGTGGAAACCATGAGAGGTGGCACACGAAGCGGCAGGGTGTCCTGCACATGTCGCTGAGCTGTGGTGACCTTATATCACTGATAGGGGCATCCGAAAGATTATTGCCCCAGCAGATGGGGCAGTCACGCCACAGCAAAAGCAGAAGTGAATCTTTCTCCCCGCGGACGCCATGCTCCAAAACAAGCTTTGTCAGATTCCAAACAGAATCTGGATTTATCCCTCCAATCTGTAGCCGTCTATTTTTCTCATTCCTGACATCAGTGCAAAAGGTGGCGCCGGTGGCGGCTGTCAGTGGCAGGACAGATAATGCCAGCATGACATCAAGTTTCCTTCAGCTAAGGGCAGGAAACGGTCCGGGAATAGAAAGGAGGTCTAATGGAGGGGGCACCAGTGTCTAGATGGTGGACACAGAAACTACTTGTGCGTGGATAAAACAATCTTCTCCACTTGTTTCTGTGTGGGGCGTCCAGAGCCTTTTTTTTATCATGTATAGGTACCCTGACTTAACCAAACACCAGATACCTCACGCGGACCTGTGCTTATTAACCCATTATCTTCCATAGATCTGGAGAAACCTTCCGGTTAACCCTATTATAAGCCACCAGAGACGGTCACTAACGCACACGGGCGGTCAGGGCCAATCATTCGGTCATTAACACCAATAGGGACAAATTTTCAGTTAGTTACACTCCTGGACAGTCAGAGCCAAGTATACAGTCACTAAGGCTATGTCTACACCGCACTGGATTCGCATGGGATTTTCAGCGCATTAAGGGCTTGTCCCCACTGCACAGGTTATTCGTCAGTTTTTCCAGACGGATTGCGGTTTTACAAACCATCTGCAAACCGACAAGCAACACTCTCCATAGACTTCAATAGAAAATTCGTTCAGCGATCCCCACTGCACGGATTCTCCACCGGACGGTTCTATACTCTGCCGGCGGTCCAAAAAACTTAGAACATTCTGCCCAGTTTTCAGACAGAATATGAACATGTGGGTGCGAGGGGGCGGCTTGAATCTGTAAACCGTGGTCAAAAGCCCCTGCATGCCAAAAAAAGACCAAGTACCAGTCAAGAAATCCAACCGGTATTTGGTCTTTGCTGTGCAAAACGCAGACTAAGGCCTCGTTCACACGGCTTATTTGTCCGCGGATTGGTGCCGTACTCCGCGCCGGATTTGCGCTTCAATACGGCGCCAATCCGTCGGAGTCATTACGGTAATCCACTGCTCTCATAGAGAACAGTGGATTCCGTCGCTCCTCCCCGCTCGTCGAATCCGCCGCGGGGGAATAAGTGACATGCACATTATGTACGGCGCATACGCGCCATAGATAATGACAGTCTATGGGGGCGCTCTGGCCCCGCCCCCGTCCCGTCCCTTATTCACGCCGGATTTGCAAGCCCAATCCGGCTCACAAATCCGCCGTGAATAAGCCGTGTGAACACGGCCTTAGTGTTTAGAATCCGCTGAAGATCTGTAACCAGCGCTTTGTAGACTTAAATAGAAAATCCGTGCTGTGGTCTACATGGCCTGAGATTTCTATTGAAGCCGCACGCCTGGTGGAAGGAAGAGCATGTTCTGTTTTCCTCCGGATACCGTCTAATTCCTGTGCAGCCCATGTATTCAGCCATTGGGAAATCTGACAGCCGCAGTACAGCAATGCTATTACGCCATTGGATTTTGGACGGTGTTTTTGGACGTAGCCTTGCACAGACAGGGACACATGCGTTAGTAGTTTTCTGCTAATGATAATCTCTTCAAATCTGTAGGGTTCAGCTTGGATTTCTCTAGAAATTTTTCCCCAGCAAACCTCGACACTTCTTCCCCCAAAACGCTCCTGAAGTCCAATAGTGAAAGCATTACTGATTTCTCCCTTAACACCATCCCCCTAGACCACCAGGAGTCTATTAACATTTCACTTCCTAGACCACCAGTCCAACAGCAGATGGCCCCTTTGCAAGACTCACATGAGCCTCCTGCTCTCTAATAACTAATCATACTGAATTTCTTACACCTCTCTCAATTCACTAGCCCGCCTGGGATGTGTCCATTAACCCCTTCACGGCCCAGATCTAGGTATCACTTCTAGTAGTGAAGATTTGGCTAATAAGTCAATTATCAGGGACTTCAACCATCTGCATTGACCTGTGAACCTCTCACCACTCGTTGTATATAAGTCTCCACCGGCCCGCCAGGGAGCAGCACAGGCCACCGTATTCAAAGCCACAGGACCCTTCCCTCCCCAGCCATCAGTAACCGCAGGTTCATCAGATCTCATTAACCCATTAAGCTCCCGGTGCCAGGACCTTGTACCCGATCGCTTCATTCCCACAGGATTATAAATGTAGGTATCTTTGTGTCAATTTATTCCCTAAATTCTTCCTTTGATCCTAATACCACAAAATGAAACGACAAACACGCAGCCAGTAAATCCAAATCCTTGTATTCTCTACTCCCACTCCTTGCTTGTAAGAGCTCTGCCTGCTGACACTGAATGGAAACATTCTGGTTTATTTTCAGAGGCTGAAAACCTGTCCAGATCCATTCCAACTGCAACAGCTGAGGTTTTGTTATGGTGCGTTTACACGGCAAAGACCAAATACCGGTTGGATTTCCTGACCGGTATTTGGTCTTTATTTGGCACGCAGGGGGACGGCTTTGTCCGTGGTTTGAAAACAGCCCCCAACACACATGCTCATGTTCTGCCCAAAAACCGGGTGGAAGAATGAACATGTTTTAAGTTTTTCAGACCTTTGGCGGTGTCAAAAACCATCCAGTGGAAAATCCGTGCAGTGGGGACCGCTGCACAGATTTTCTATTGAAGTCTATGGGGGAGTGTTGTATGTCAGTTTTCAGACGGTTTGTAAAACTGCAAACCGTTTGAAACACTGACCAATAACCCTTGACGTGGGGACAAGCCCTTAAAGGAGTTGTCTCACTACAGGCTTTCAGCTTACCTCTGTGTGTCTGGCACCATAGGATTTTTGAATTCAGGGGCGTGTTTCTTGTCTGCCTCTTCTCCTCCCTCTTCCCCTCAGCACACAGAAAACTCTCCTCCATAACTTCTATACAGCAGGGGGAAGGGCGAGGGGGTTTTCTGCCAGAGTTAACCCTGTGTGTGCCTGCCTAGGTCTGCTGCAGGCTCTTGCTGATCTTCTCCACAGTCAAGAGACAGCAGAGAGAGGGCTGATGTGTGAATGTGGAGAGGTCTGTGAAGCTGTGATTGCTAATAGCAGAGCAGGGGGGATGTAAGTGTTCCTAGGCTATACCCCCTGCTTAGCTTACAAATCTCCACATCTCCAGCAACAAACAAATCCTGTCAGAACAGACACAGGGCAGCTGTGAAGTGTTACTATAATCACGATGTGTCACTAGTACAGCAGAGCAGGGAGGGATATGAAGCGTTCACATGCCTTCCTGATCTGTTATATTAGTATAGTCACAGCTCCACAGACACATCATGATTATAGTAACACACAGGATCACTGCTGTCACATCTATTTATCAGCCTCACCTCTGCTCTCCTCAATCTGTGTAGAGAGCCGGAGGGAGCAGGCACACACAGGGTTTTTCCAGCTACACAGACACAGAAGCCAGAGCCCTCCCCCTCCCTTCCCTACAGAAGCATACTGTGCAGGAGGGGCTCTGTGCTCAGACCTGTATTCAGAGGCTGATGAGTCATCAGCACTGACAGCCAGTGACATAAAGATCAACGGGTCCATGGATATAGTGATTTGAGAAGCTGATGTACTACTACTAACAGGGATAACTCAAAATCAGTAGGACATTTGTAATGAACATATATTGCAAAGCTGCTTGTTTTTTTAAAGATCTTTTTAATTAAAACCCAATCATTGTAGCGAGACAACCCCTTTAAAATCCATCAGTGCAGGTAGAAAATGGTTTGGAACCAAACAACTTTTGGCGACATGTCCCAATACGCAAGCGGCAATTTTTTTTGGTCTATTTTGTGTAAAAGAACTGTCATACACCAAAACTAGTCGCATTATAAACCGGGCATGACACATTGTAATGCACCTAAAATGGCGCATTACATATAGTAGCAATGATACGCTGTGCGCCTCCATAATACAATGCGCCTATTGAGACGCATTGCAAACACTGGTAATGATACGTTATGCGCCTCCATTATGCAATCCGCCGCAGTAAGCTCATTACATACACTATTAATGATACACAATGAGACCGTGACTTGCGTAATACGCCTTTTTAGGTGCATTAAAGTTCACTATGCAAAGTATACCTGACGTCCGATTTCTGAAAGGATCGTACTTTCAGATGCACTGTACACTGATTTAATGCACCTGAAAACTGCCGCGGCAATTTTCGGACATCGCCTTTTGAGTCCTGTCCTGCTTCACTATTGAAAAACCACTGACTTACAAATCTTAAGTGTGTGAACAGGTCCAATTCAGGATGTTTTCTTATTCAATAACAGTAAGCATGAATCCTGTAGAAGTAATGCACAAAGGATGACATGTAAGAACGGGGCTGCGCCAGTTTTCTGGCATCAAAAAGCCTTAGTAGCCCTTTCCTATGGAGTTATGAACAGTCACATTCCAAGCACTGGTGCGAGAAGCACTGGGGAAAAACTTTTTAATGCGCCAAAGATTTTGGGCGTTGTGGGGGCGTCGCACCATGTTCATAGAAGTAGACACATTTAGGATTATTTGACCCAAACCTTGTCGCAGAAAGAGAGCAGGTCATACATACAGGGCTCTACACTGTCCTGTATGTATGACCTGCAGAAGAACAGCCAGACCAGGGTAAAGGTGGTGCCTGAGCCAGACTTGTGGTATTGACTCTACACTGCCCTGTATGTATGACCTGCAGAAGAACAGACAAGGGTAAAGGTGGTGCGTGAGCCAGACTTGTGGTATTGGCTCTACACTGTCCTGTATGTATGACCTGCAGAAGAACAGACCAGGGTAAAGGTGGTGCCTGAGCCAGACTTGTGGTATTATCTCTACACTGCCCTGTATGTATGACCTGCAGAAGAACAGACCAGGGTAAAGGTGGTGCCTGAGCCAGACTTGTGGTATTGGCCTAACCTGCCCTGAATGTATGACCTGCAGAAGAAGAGACCAGGGTAAAGGTGGTGCCTGAGCCAGACTTGTGGTATTGGCCTACACTGCCCTGTATGTATGACCTGCAGAAGAACAGACCAGGGTAAAGGTGGTGCCTGAGCCAGACTTGTGGTATTGGCTCTACACTGCCCTGTATGTATGACCTGCAGAAGAACAGACCAGGGTAAAGGTGGTGCCTGAGCCAGACTTGTGGTATTGGCTCTACACTGCCCTGTATGTATGACCTGCAGAAGAACAGACCAGGGTAAAGGTGGTGCCTGAGCCAGACTTGTGGTATTGGCTCTACACTGCCCTGTATGTATGACCTGCAGAAGAACAGACCAGGGTAAAGGTGGTGCCTGAGCCAGACTTGTGGTATTGACTCTACACTGCCCTGTATGTATGACCTGCAGAAGAACAGACCAGGGTAAAGGTGGTGCCTGAGCCAGACTTGTGGTATTGGCTCTACACTGCCCTGTATGTATGACCTGCACGCGAACAGACCAGGTACGAAGAGCTGCCTGAGCCAGACGTGTGGTATTGCTCTACACTGCCCTGATGTATGACCTGCAGAAGAACAGACCAGGTAAAGGTGGTGCTGAGCCAACTTGGGTATGGCCTACACTGCCCCTTTATGTATGACCTGCAGAAGACGCCAGGGTAATGTCGACAGACTTGTGGTATTGGTCTACACTGCCCTGTATGTATGATCTGCAGAAGAACAGACCTGGGTAAAGCTGGTGCCTGAGCCAGACTTGTGGTATTGGCTCTACATTGCCCTGTATGTATGACCTGCAGAGGAACAGACAATGGTAAATGTGGTGCATGAGCCAGACTTGAGGTATTGGCCTGCACTGCCCTGTATGTATGACCTGGAGAAGCTTCATACATTCTGGCACATTCTACACTGTCTTAAAGCGATTTAGAACTGATCTGTCAGTGCCAACGTTCATACATGTCGCCCAAAGTGTATTCGAAATCTGAAGACTGTTTCATCACTTAAAGGGGTGCTCGCACCAGAGGCGTAACTTTAAGCTCTGGGGCCGGAATGCAAAAGCGAAATGCGCCCCCCAGCTGCCATGTGCCACTTACAATGTTGGTGTCTCCTTATGTGGCAGGAGAGCTTTTGGGCCCCTCAAGCTGCAGGGCCCAATACCGACTGCTACCTCTGCACCTCCTATAGCTACGTCCCTTGCTCGAACCATAGAACTTGATGACAAATTGATAACATACACCATCTAGGTGTGATAAAGGGTGATCCCACTTTTGGGACCGACACTTGTCTCAGGAACAGACCTCCGACAGCAGGCTTGGACAAGCCAACAGGGGAAGCCCTCAGTGGGCCCCTGAGCATGGCAGACCTGGAGTTTCTGTCCATTATCTGCTCCACTGGTGGGCAACAAAAATCCATGCACTCCTGAGCCCCAAGAATCCATACCACTGGTGGGCCCCAGCACCTTAGTCCAACACGGCCCAAACTTCTATGTACAGAACGACCATTGAAGTATATATAATGAGGGTTTTGGGTGTGGGATGGAGGGGGAAATCCTACCCTTTTGTGTGCAATGCTTTATCTACTCAAGTCTGGACCATACTATTTCCTTTTCATGAGAGGGGTGGTGCAGGAGGCGAGCAGATTGTTTTTATCTCATCTAAAAAATTGGATATGCAAGAATTGTTAACTTACACAGGTTTAATCTGACTACACACCCATGAATTTCTGTAAAATCTATTCAGATCTACTTCGGTAGATCCGTTCCATATTCTACCTGGAAGACCATCTGGAGAGCCACGGCAAAGTCCTCAGTATGTACCACTTATAAAGAAAACCTGTACAAAGTCTTACTATTTTGGTACCACACTCCTGACATCTTACATAAATGGAGCCCCCAGCTCCTGCAAGCATGCTGGCGCCGTGGATTTTCGGTGGGCACACTCCCTCATTTTTTGGGACTCCTCGATTCTCCAAATTTTTTTGGAGACAACTAAGAGACTTTTGTTCGGCACTTTTTGACACAATGATCTCTTTGGACTCCTTACATACTTGCTTATTGGTCCCGTTTCTGGGCTCACCAAGGCATTGGTGAGCCCAATGCCCCAACTGTTCACAGAATGGAACATATGATGGCCTCCCTCCATGATAGACTGGATTACTTTGACAAAATATGGCCCAAAATATTGGGTTCTTCACCCCCCCTCCCCCACGGGTATACTACAACACCTCACCCTGTCCCCTTTAAGGCCATGTTCACACGGCTTAAAACTAGATGTATTTCAGTCCGTAATTATGCACCGGAGTGCGCAAATTACGGGCTGAATACGTCCCAGTAACTACGGTAATCCACAGTTCTCATAGAGAACTATGGATTACGTCTCCATAGGGGGGAGATAATTGACATGTGAATTAGCAGCGGCGTATACGCGCTGCTGGTAATGAGTGTCTATGGGCCGGCAAGGTGCCGGCCCCCCGCTCCCTCCCCCACGGCTTAATTGCAGGGCGTAATTACGCCCTGCAAATACACCATGTGAACCTAGCCTAACACCTGTTCCTTCCTATTTTCCTTGTGTTTCAAATACCCCTTTATACATATGATTCCGATCAGTAGGACAGCAACAGAAATATCTACAACAAATCTGCCAGTGCAAATTTACCGCCACTCACACCACTCCCAGATATGAAGTAGTGGGTATAGCGTTGCACGCTACCACAGCTGCCCCTCCCCCTTATAAGCTCCGCCCCTGGAATGCGATCAAGATAAACTGCATGTAAGAACACTTGACCCTTCTTCCATCTTGGTTTTGGACACCACTTTATTAGCGGGTATGGCCCTTTAAGAACAAACTGTTACATTGTGTCATGTGATACATTCCAATCTGGATACAATGTAGACAAAATGATTGATGGCGGAATTAAAGGAACGGTCATCTCTGTTTTATGCTGGGAGGTTGTGTAGCTGCCACACCTGCAGGCCGTCATCCTCCACCAACAGGGCGGCAGCAGAGAGCAGCAGGGATCCCATTACTATATTTCCTTGTGATAGAAGGGATCAGTCCCCGAGCTCCACTGTCCCTGGTTATAGAGGGCATGAAATATAAACTAAGGGGTCATGGATTTGCTGTTTTACACCATCAATAGTGCCAGGAGCGGCGCCAGGACTATCCCCACCCCCAGGCGCTGGCTGTGGCCGGAGCCTTTCAGATTGGCGTAGTATTCGGCCACCTTGACGTTGGGGGTGACGTCGCCATTCTCGAACCACAGCTGCATGCAGCGGCCGCTCTCCTTCATGTAGTCCGTGTATTTGTAAGAATTACTCCAGACCTTCTCACAGAAATCCTTGGCGGATGGGAAGACGTCTCTCAGTTTCTGGCACAACTTCCCAGTCGGACATCGATTGACTCCTATAGGGAGAGGGGATACAAAGTTAAAGGGGTCGTCTCACTACAAGGATCGCTGCTGTTTATGTTAAAGATCTTGCAAAAACAAGTCACTTTGTAATATGGGTCCATTAGCAGTGTCCTTCCTCTTCCGAGATATCCCCTCTTGTATGGGCTGCATCAGCTCCTCAGGTCGCTATAGCTACAGAGCTGTTCTCTATCTCCTGATAGGCTGCCAGCACTGGTTGCTATAGCTACAGTTCTGGCTTCTACTGCAGCCTAGTAGAAGCCAGTAAACCTGCCCCTGAATTCAAAGTGAAACCAAGAAAACAGGACTGAGGTGAGATGAATCAATGTAGTGAGACAACCCCTTTAAGGCAGCCAACAAATCGCTCAGGTCTACAGTGGAAGCAGGATCCACTCACAGTCCTGGTGGGCCGGGGGGGGGGCGCTCACTTACCGGATGTCCAGTTCCAGCCCTTGTGCCAGTTGTCCATGCAGGTGAAGTCGTTGCTGCAATCGTTGTACCAGCTCTCACAGTCCTCCTTACACAGGGGGACATCCACAATACGCTGCTTCCTCCAGGAAGTATCCACCTGTGCAGGGAGTAGAGGAGCCCTTTATTACACTCCAGTCACAACCAAAGCTGAAGTCACAAACCTGCTGCTACAGCCCTTATTGCACTCCAGTCACATCCAAAGCTGAATTCAGTCCTGCTGCTACATTCCTTATCAGACTCCAGTCATATCCAAAGCTGAATTCACAGTCCTGCCGCTACATCCCTTATCACACTCCAGTCACATCCAAAGCTGAAGTCACAGTTCAAATTATCATGCATGCAGCTCTGAATGTGACTACAGACTGCAAGAAAAGAAAGATAGGGAGCCAAGTACCGGGCTCCAACACGGATTGTAGTTTGAACAATACTGGTGACCCTAAAATTACCGTCACAACCCAGGGCCCCAGGTTTGGGGAACATTCATAGAAACAAGTGTCCTGGATAAAATGCTGCTTGCACTGCTTGGACATGATGCCGCAGTGATCCCAGTTAAAGCTGTACAGGTAGGACTGGTCCTGGTGGGCGGCGTGGCTGGTGTTAGCAAAACAACACGACTTCTGCTTCCAAGGGGAGCACTGCATAGAGGACAACACAGAATCAGGGACAGAGAGGGCAGTATTATAGTAGTTATATTCTTGTACATAGGGAGCAGTATTATAGTAGTTATATTCTTGTACATAGGAGCAGTATTATAGAAGTTATATTCTTGTACATAGGGAGCAGTATTATAGTAGTTATATTCTTGTACATAGGGAGCAGTATTATAGTAGTTATATTCTTGTACATAAGAGGCAGTATTATAGTAGTTATATTCTTGTACATAGGGCAGTATTATAGTAGTTATATTCTTGTACATAGGGGCAGTATTATAGTAGTTATATTCTTGTACATAGGAGCAGTATTATAGTAGTTATATTCTTGTACATAGGGGCAGTATTATAGTAGTTATATTCTTGTACATAGGAGCAGTATTATAGTAGTTATATTCTTGTACATAGGGCGCAGTATTATAGTAGTTATATTCTTGTACATAGGAGCAGTATTATAGTAGTTATATTCTTGTACATAAGAGGCAGTATTATAGTAGATATATTCTTGTACATAGGGGGGCAGTATTATAGTAGTTATATTCTTGTACATAGGGGCAGTATTATAGTAGTTATATTCTTGTACATAGGAGCAGTATTATAGTAGTTATATTCTTGTACATAGGGGGCAGTATTATAGTAGTTATATTCCTGTACATAGGGCAGTATTATAGTAGTTATATTCTTGTACATAGGGGGCAGTATTATAGTAGTTATATTCTTGTACATAGGGGCAGTATTATAGTAGTTATATTCTTGTACATAGGGCAGTATTATAGTAGTTATATTCTTGTACATAGGAGCAGTATTATAGTAGTTATATTCTTGTACATAGGGGCAGTATTATAGTAGTTATATTTCTTGTACATAGGGCGCAGTATTATAGTAGTTATATCTTGTACATAGGAGCAGTATTATAGTAGTTATATTCTGTACATAGGGGTAGTATTATAGTAGTTATATTCTTGTACATAGAGGGCAGTATTATAGTAGTTATATTCTTTACATAGGAGGCAGTATTATAGTAGTTATATTCTTGTACATAGGGGTAGTATTATAGCACTTATATTCTTTACATAGGAGGCAGTATTATAGTAGTTATACTCTTGTACATAGGGGGCAGTAGTATAGTAGTTATATTCTTGTACATAGGGGGGCAGTATTATAGTACATATATTCTTGTACATAGGGGCAGTATTATAGTAGTTATATTCCTCTACATAGAGTCAGTATTATAGTAGTTATATTCTTGTACAAAGGGGGGCAGTATTATAGTAGTTATATTCTTGTACATAGGAGCAGTATTATAGTAGATATATTCTTGTACATAGGGGGCAGTATTATAGTAGTTATATTCTTGTACATAGGAGGCAGTATTCTAGTAGCTATATTCTTGTACATAGGAGCAGTATTATAGTAGTTATATTCTTGTACATAGGGGACAGTTTTCAGGTAGTTATATCCATGTATTTTCTCACCTGACCATGTAAGTCATCTTCAGGTCCCGGTTCCGCCTTGTGGTGTTTACCGTCCATGCAGTAATCCATCAGATTGTCTTTGGCAGCGGACAGTAAGGACGCAGTGGTCAGGAGGAGGATGCAGCGCAGCATGGTTCTGGAGAGAAGGATATATAGCAGTACAGTTCTATCCTGGGCTTTGTACGGAGTTCCTGTTCTCATTACCTTTGGATCAGTTATTTAATAAATTACTATTCTGCTTTTTCTTGCAGTATTTGTGATGTAACCTGAGGATCGTGCTGCCTCCTGTCAGACAGAATCAGGGTATAGTAAAAGGTTCTGCAGCTTTGTGTTTTAATTCTCTAGTATTATCAAGATCTCCGCTGTTTGTGAGTGGGAAATATTCTTGTTAATAGTAAGAGGCTGGAAACAAATCTTCACTTGTCACTAAAGGATTCACTTTACACCCCTGGACCTCAGTGCACATTTTCTATCACACCCCCAACTATCTGTAACACTAGTGTCTTCTTGGGTATTGCTATAGGGGTGCAGAGGTAGCATCCAGACCACGGCACCTGAGGGGACCCAGAGGATCCTTTGCCCAATTCACATACCATTTTCATCGCCTATTCATGCCATGCACCGGGATACCCTAAAAATTAATTCCATTGGCTACCGTGGTGGGGTGGTGACGGGGCCCCATTGACTTCTACAGAGCAAGCGTCCTATTGGGACTTCGTCTCCCCTATTTCGCCAATGCGTCCCGTTTCAGCACCAGACACAATCAAAATCTGCAGTCAGTACAGGAGACGGATTTCCCCAACAGATTAGCTACAGGGGACATCAGAAACAAAAATTATAAAAAAAATTCCCCCCAGAAGTCTTTTTTCTGACCTTATTAGGGGCACAATAAATAAAATAGAAAAAAAAACATTTTAACCCCATTTCCTAAAACTTTGTGTCACCTAAACGTCCATGACGGAAAAGTGATGCAATGACAAAACTTATGTTAGTGCCACTTTGCTGAAAAAATAAAATAAAAAAAATATGAAAAACACAAAAAAAATAAAAAAAAATTCAATATTTTCCTTGATATTCTTAAAAACATGTAACGTAAAACCGACATAAAAATAAAGTCTAATTTATCATGAAAAAAAAAAAAAAAAGGAAAATTAGTAGAATAATGGAGCACTAGAAAGGTTTTAGCGATCAAACCTGTATGTACAAAGGAACAGGAGTCCAGACGCAGGGGCCCGGTCAGAAAATGGTTAACGGTGATAGGCTGCGGCGCAATATGTTCATGATGGGCCGGGTGATTTTTTTCTCCCCAGTCGGAGTGCGATTTAGCCTAGAACCAACCCTAGATAGATATATTGTACTCTGCTATATCACAATGGTCAAGTTTGGCACTGGGGAGTCATATCAGTCATCACCCAGCTTTCCTGCAAGCTGATTGAATGACGAAGCAGATACATTTTATGGGCCCCTGGAGGCTTTAGGGCCCTGGTGTAGGTCTGTTCACACAGCGTGTTGGATCCGATTTTGGATCCGTGTTTAGGACTCAAACCCGCATTTAACAATGAGCAGCGTGATTTCCATTGCTTTCAATGTAAAACACGCATCGGCATTCAGACGAGTGATCACCGATGCGAGTTTTACTTGCGTCTTTCGGATCCGTTCAAAGAATTGACATGTCAATTATTGATTCGAAAGACGCAGCAGGAGCCCTATTTAAAACTATAGGGTGCGTGTCTGCTGCGGCAAAACACAGCCAAACATGCAGCTGCGTGGTGGATGCGATTGACGCAGCGCTTTTCAGATCCGAAAATGGATTCAACACGCTGGGTGAACATACCCTAACTGCTACCATTACACTCCTGGACAAGAGAACGGTTTTTGCCAATATTTTTGTTTCCGTTCCATCCATGTGAACAGGGTTTTAAGAAATTCACATGCAAATCACATAAACAGCCCCAGTCATGGACATTTCTGCATGGCATCCGACCCCAAAAGCGGGGCGACTTTATTTATGAAGCTCCAGCTGTACCTGACCAGGTGGACTGCAGCGGTCACGCAAGAAGTAGAAATCAGTTTGGCATCGCACTACAAGTCTCAGCTTGCTCCGTTTAGAAGTAGATCAGGGGATGCTGGGGCTTGGAGTAACAGATGGATAACAAATGTACACTACAAGTCTCAGCATTCCCCGTTTAGAGATAGATCAGAAGATGCTGGGGCTTGTAGTAGCACAGAGATAACAGATACACACTACAAGTCTCAGCATGCCCTGTTTAGACATATATCATGGGATGCTGGGGCTTGTAGTAGCAGAGAGATAACAGATGCATACTACAAGTCTCAGCATGCCCTGTTTAGACATATCATGGGATGCTGGGGCTTGTAGTAGCAGAGAGATAACAGATGCATACTACAAGTCTCAGCATGCTCTGTTTAGACATATCATGGGATGCTGGGGCTTGTAGTAGCAGAGAGATAACAGATGCATACTAAAGTCCACATGCTCTTTTTAAAACATATATAAAGGGACGCCTGGGGCTTTTAATACTTTAATAATAACGACACGCACTACAAGTTTTCAGAAATCCCCTTTTTTAAAGAGCTATATCAGGGGATGCTGGGACTTGTAGTAGCACAGATATAACAGATACAGTCTATGGTTTGTACTCACCTCAATGGGGCAGTGTCAGTTCTTGGTCCTGGTGGGCTAGTGGAGGGGGAAACCCGGGCCGGGTTTTTTTGGGGATGGGGGGACACCAGTGTTTGGGTTTCCAAGGGTCAGGGGGGAAGGGGGGTTTCAGGCAGGGAACTTGTTTCCTTTCCCCCTATAAACGCTGGAATCTCCCAAGTAAGGGGGGAACCTCAGGGCCCTTTTTTAAACGTTCCCCCTCCTGCGGGGGAACAAAGGGCCCCGGGGTTAAACCTTTTTTAATCTTTAGCCAAGATGTTGGCCACTTGGAGGGATCCTGCAGAGGAAGCCAATCACCTGCAGCTGAGGCCAATTACCAGGGGCAGTGAGGCCGGGGTCACACCTTGCAGCCAGACAGCAGGTCTGGGGGGGCCCCAAGGGGCAGGGGGGAGGGAAATTTAAAATTTGGGTGTCCCCCTCTGACACTTTTTGATGGTGTACCCGAAAAGGTGCCTTTCCTTGGGCCGGGAAATCAAACCATACAGGGGAACCCAAAAACCCATGGTGTGTACCGAGCCGAGGGTGAGATGTGTTACGTCATCCATTGGGGGTATCAGGGCAATACAGCTCTCTGACAGATGCCGCCATGCAGCCGCAGCCGCCCATGTGCTACGCTTTAGGCTGTCCCCCCCCCCCACCCCCAAAACTGAAAATCCCTTTGGGAAATCCTGTAGTATTTTACCATCGCTGTACCACGGTTTTTGGTGCGGATTTTGCGGCCCGTTTTCGGATTTCGCCCGGGCCCCCGAAAACATTAACTGTACTAAAATTTCCCCCTAATAGGGCCCAGATTATAGAAAATTTTCAAAAAGTCAGCGATTTTGAAATTCTACCATAGAATATCCAAGCTTTGTACCCTAAGGCAAATTGAACCTGGGCCCTTTTTTTTTTTTTTTCCTTTGCAAAAAAAAAACCCTCCCTTTTACTCAATGAAACAGAATTTTTTTTTAAAAATTTTTTTTAAAAAGGTTGTAAAGGTTTTGGGAAAGAGGGAAAGGGAAAAAAACAAAAAAAACCAGGTGGGGGGTTAAATAAACCCCAAAATGTCACCTGTGCTCCAAATAAAGTTAATAAAAAAAAAATTACATTATAAAAAAAGAGAAATGCTAATCTGCACGGTGGTCTCATTACAAATAGTAGGTAATGAAATAATATTGTTTTAATTTTTCCCGGGGACTGGAAAAATTGGGTTAGATTAGAGAAAAGGGGGAAAAAGGGAAAAAAAAATTAAGGGAAAGGGGATAAAATTTCGAAAAGGCAGACTGCTTCACTTTACTGAAAACTCTGCTTTTGCATGTAGCCCCTTACAAATAGTAAGTAATGACAGAATGGTAGCTCTTTTGTTCCCTACACAGGGATAAATAAGATTAGACAAGAACACAGAACAATGACAGTAGCAATAAATGAACCCCCAAAATTTGGGGAAAAGGAGGGGACTAAAACTCACTTAAGGGCAGCTCCCAGTTTTATCTCATGTAGTTCATAGCAAATAGAAGGAAAGGGAAAAAGATTGCCCCTTTTGTTTTTTTGGGAAAAGGGGAAAAATTGAGATTAGACTAAGCAAGGGCAATTTTAAAGAAAATAAAAAGGATAAAATTCAGCAAAAGTAAAAAAAATTTTCCACTTTACTGCAGCTGCGGGCTTTTATTGCATGTTAATCTTTTGCAAAATAGTAGGTAATGAAATAATGATGGGCTTATTGTTTTTGGGACGGGGAAAAATAAGGTTAGTTTAGGCATAGAAAATGCCCAAAGAAATACAGGGAAAGGAAATCTCTCATTTTCTCCCTCCTGCTGCTTAACCCCTTTTAATCTCATTACAAATAGAAAGGTTTTTTCCCGAATTTTCCTCTTTTTTTTTCTTAGAGGGGGTTTAAAAAAGGTTAAGACAAGAACACAGAACATAAAACAGTATCAATAATGAACCACAAAAATTTTGGGGAAAGGGGGAACTGACCCCAAATTTTAACGGCAGCTGCGGTTATCTGCATGTATTCATAGCAAATAGTAGGTAATGACAAAAATGATTGCTCAATTTTCTTTTTGGGGAAAAAATGGAAAAAGGGAAAAAAATTAAATTAGATAAGCACGGGGCCCAAAAAAAAAGAATAATAAAAGGGATAGAAACACAGAGCTAAAAAAAACCCCATTTTAAACTGCAGCTGGGGCTTATCTGCATGTAATCTCATTCAAATAGTGGGTTAATGACAAAAATTTCCCTCTTTTTATCTAGACAGGAACAAAAAGATTAGAAAAGGCACGGGTTTAATGACAGGGCAATAAAATGAACCATACAACTGGCACAGTGGACCAATCTCACTTTACTGCAGTGCTGTTTAAACTGCATGTAGTCTCATTACAAATAGTAATAATGACATAATGATTGCTTATTGTTACGGGAAAAGGGGATAAATTTGAGATTAGATTACAAAAAGGGGCAATAAGGGTTTGTTCACAGGGTTAAAATCCCACAATTTGGGGTAATTCATAGCTCTCATAGAGAACTAGGGGATTACGCGTCGCCCCCCCGCACGAACAAACGATTGTATTTTTAGGAACGGGGGGGGTAGAATTGACATTTTCCAATTGTTAGCGGGATTCCCGGGGCCGTGAACAAAAAAAAGTTTTAGGGGGCCCGGGCCCCCCCCCTGCTTTGGGAAAATTACGCGCTGATCAGGCGGGGTTTTCCAAAACCCCCCGGGGTTTTTAAAGGCGGTACTTACGCGCCGTTTTTAAATTTGTGTGAACTTTCCCCTAAAAAGAACAATACATTAAAGGATAGAATCAGAGACCCAAAACAAATCCAATCTTTTACAAATAGTAGGAAATGACAATTTTTTTTTTTGGTTATCTGGGCAAAAAGGGATGGGCCCCCAAGCCTGCAAAAGGGGGGAAGGCTACTTTCCGCAGGTGAAAAATGAAAAAAAAAAGGGGGGCAAACAATTGAAAAAAGTGCATGTGTTTTTTAATTAACCGCAATTCTACCAGTGTTCCAAATTAGGCTACGAACAAAACCAGCTAAAAAAAAAAAAAAAAGGTTTTAGAAAATCTGTTTTAATTGATTAATTTTTTAATGCAGTTACAAATTTGCAACAATAACGCAATGTGTGAACGCAGTCTGAATGATGGTCCCGGTGCGCGCAGCAGGTGCAGGACGTGACGGCGTTAACCCTATCGCCACCTCCACAACCCAAGCAGTCCATCGTCCCCATCAATCAAAACTGAAGGAGGTTGCAGCTCTGTAATAAATCATAGCCAAAAATCTCCTATCGTTTTGTGTCTACAGCTCTGATTCAGACTATACGGCTCTAAGGTATCAGGAAGTGAACACCCCTGGACTTTGCGTATGAAACTGTTTTAGCGGGAAGATATCCTTGTTGCCCCTAGGGGCCCAAACAAAACCCCTAGCCCCCAATCAGAGCGCATCTTTTACTTAAAACAGTGCTTGAGAAAAATGAAAGGAGTTTTGATTGGTTGCTATGAGCTCTGAAATTTGGCGCTATGGGGTTATTGGCCCTATGGGCTCCCGGTTGGTTTTTCTTGAGCTTGAAATTTGGGGCTATGGGCTTTTGATTGGTTTGCTTGGGTTTTATTGGTCACCCATGGGCTCTGATTGGTTGCTATGGGCTCTGATTTTGGGCACTATGGGGTCCGATTTTGGGCGTTATGGGGCCTTTTTTGGTGAAATATGGGGCTTTTGATTGGGCGCTATGGGCTTTTGATTGGGGCCCATGGGCTCTGATTGGTTGCTATGGGCTCTGATTGGTCATATGGGGTTTGATTGGTCGTTATGGGCCTTGGGTTGGTGGGTAAAGGGGTCTGAAAATTTGGGCGTTATGGGGTTTGATTGGTTTTCTATTGGGGTCTGATTGGGCCCCCCCCCCCCCCCTATGGGGTCTGATTTTGGGTTTCTATGGGCTTGATTGGGCCCCCAAATATGGGGTCTGATTTGGGCGTTATGGGCCTTGATTGGGGACTATACCTGATTGGGGCCAAAGGGGTCTGTTTTGGGTTTCATGGGGGTCCCGATTGGGCCCCTTTGGCTCCGATTGGTCCCTTTAAAGGGCCTTGATTGGTGGCTATGGGGTCTGATTTGGGCGTTATGGGCTTTAAATTTTGGGGGTTTTTGGGCTCTGATTGGTTCTATTGGGGTTGGAAAAAGGCACTAAGGGCTCTGATTTGTTTAAGGGGATTTATTGGTGGCTATGGGGTCTGAGTGGTCATTATGGGGGGTCTGATTTGGGTTTTTATGGGCCCTTTATTGGTCGCTTTGAGCTGGATTGGGCTATGAGCTTTTGGTTGTTATGGGGGTTGATTGGTTGCCCATGGGCCTGATTGGTTTTCTATGAGCTCTGTTGGGGTTTTTAGGGGTTTTATTGGTTGCTATGAGCCTGATTGGTCGCTAAGGGGCTCTGATTGGTTGTTATTTCCCAATTTATTGGTGGGTTGAGCTTTTGATTTGAATTTCTGTGGGTTTGATTGGTTTCTAAAGGGGTCTGGGTTGGTTAAAATGGGCTTGATTGGTTGCTATGGGGGTTTTGAATTTGGGCGCTATAGGCTTGATTGGTCGCTTTTAAAATTTCCTCGTTTGGTCGCTATGGGCCTTTGAATTTTTTTGCCCATTGGGGTCTGAATTGGGGGCTTTTGAGTCTGATTGGCTGCTAAGACTTGATTGGTCGCTATGGGCTCTGATTGGCTTTCTATGGGTCTGATTTTGGTCCGGGTATGGGGTCTGATTGGGCGCTATGGGGTCTGAAATTGGTTTTTATGGGCTTGATTGGGCGGGTATGGGCTTGATTGGGGGCACGGGGCTCTGATTTTGGTTTCTATGGGCTCAGATTGGTCGCTGGGGCTTTTGATTTGGGCTCTGTGGGCTCTGAAATTGGGCCCCTATGGGTTTTATTGGCGCTAAGGGCTCTGTTGGTTTATATGGGGTCTGATTGGTCGCTATGGGCTCTGATTGGTCACTGTGGGCCTTTGATTGGGGCGTATGGGGGCTGATTGGTCTCTGTGGGCTCTGAGTTGGTCTCTGTGGGCTCTGAGTTGGTCGCTGTGGGGGTCTTTATTGGAACTATTTTGGGGTTTTATTGGGGGGGGGGGGGTTGGGGGGGGGATGGGCCCCTTTATTGGCGCTTTTGGGGGGGTTTAATTTGGGCCCCTTGGGGTCTTAAATTTTCCCTATTGGGTCTGATTGGTCGCTTGGGCTCTGATTGGTCGCTTTGGGGTCTGATTGGGCCTAAGGGGTCTGAATTTGGGGGTTTTGGGCTTGATTTTGGGGCCCAAGGGGGGTTTAAAGGTTTTTTTTTGGGCTCTGATTGGTCTATGGGCCTGGTTGTTTGGGGTCTAAATTTGGGGCTATGGGCTCTGGTTGCTATGGGCTCTATTTGGGGCTATGGGCTTGATTGGTCGGTATGAGCCTGATTGGTCTCTTGGGGCTTGTTTGGGCCTTGGGCTTTGTTGGTTTCTATGGGCTCCGATTGGGACCCTTGGGGTTTGTTTTTTTAAGGGCTTGATTTTGGCCTTGGGCTTTGATTGGTTCCCATGGATTTTGATTGGTCCTTGGGTTTTATTGGGGCTATGGCTTTATTTTTTTTAAAGGGCCCTTTATTGGAAAGTATGGGCTCTGATTGGTTGTATGGGCTCTGATTGGCCCTTGGGCTCTGATTGGTCGCTATGGGCTTTTGTTTGGTTTCCCATGAGCCCCTTTAAAATTTGGGCCTATGGGCTCTGATTGGGGGCGTATGGGCTCTGATTGGTCCCCTATGGCTTTTGATTGGTCCCCTATTGGGCCCCCTTTATTGGTCGGGTATGGGCTCGATTGGTTGGGCCCATTTTGAAACAAAAAAGGCGTCCCTTTTTCTTCGGGTGTTTTGAATAAGGCCCCCCGTTTCTTCACTTACATGGGGGCCCCCGAAGCTTAGATTCAGTGACAAGATAACAAAGGTCCAGACACTATCCCCCAAAGGGCCAAAAGCCATGTTTGGCAGAGGGGAGGCGCCATCTTGGTTTTGGAAACCTCGGGGCGCCCCCTCCAATTTCTCTGACGGTTTTCCCCAGCTTTTACCAAAAGGGTCCCCCCGCTGTCCAATGGCCCTTGGGTGGGCCCAACCCTAATACCTTTTGACCCTCATGACTTGGACACCTCTGCTGTGGGGGGAAACCTGCAGTCTTGGTTTCTTCCCCTTTTATTTGTTTCTTTTATTTGGGGGAACGGCCCGTTTAAAAAAAACCCGGGCTTTCGTCTTCCAAAACAGCGCCCACCCGTTCACAGGTTGGGTCTGGTTTTCCAACATCAGGTCTTTAGACGGAATGGAACTAATCTGCAATAAAAGGGCAAAAACCATGGATGGTTTTGGCGGGTGTTTTCCCCATTCTTGGCCACTCCTTTAAAGCTTGGTTTTCCACCCTCGAGTCTTCTGCCACCATTAAATTAAAGGAAAAGGAGATCTGTGGCCCCCAGGTGGGGGTTTTATGCATCATTAATTTCACTGTTTGTCCAAGTACCCCGGATATTTTGGTGACTGCATCCAGGGGGCCCCAGGCCCCCCAATGCATCACAGAAGACAATTTCCCTGGACCCAAAATTTTCCATGATGTGCCCTTTTGCAAGGGTGCTGGGCAAAAGGGGCTTGCTGGGGGGGACATTTTGGGAAAGGGTCCCCCCCAAGGGGTTTAGGTCAGTGGGTCCTTCCCTTGTGAAGGTGTCGCCCCCCGGTGCACCCTTTATTGACTTCCCCAGAGCCCAAAGGGCATTCAACCTCCTTAGGGGGTTTTCCCCGTGGGGTCCATTTCCCTTTTTTGCAAAATTGACCCGTTTTGATAAAAAAAGTGCACTAAAAAAATCAAATTTTTTGTTTTTCCCAAGAAACAGAAATGCTTTTTTAAAAAAAAATTTTGTTCCCTTTTTCTGTTTTTTTTGGCCTTTTAAGAGCTGTGTATTGGGTTTGGGGTTTTCATTGATTTTTTTCTCCAACCAAACATGCACCTGTACTAATTTTTTTTTTAAAATTTTTTGGATTTTGCCGAAAAAAACTTTGTTTTTTAGACTGCTTCAATGGGGGAAATATTTGCCCCCGTATTAGGGGTTTCTCTCCCGCCCGTCCACTTTTGGGGGTTTTTAAGAGTACTTTGGAGTGAGATCGGTTCCTGAAAAAAAGGAGGTTTTTAATTTGGGCCGTTCCCGGCTAAATTGCCCCCAGGGCGAGGGGGAAAAATTTTAAAACACCCCTACAAAAAAACCAGAATCCCAAAGGGTAATAGTGCCCCAAAAATTTTCCCAAGTCCACAATATCACCAGCACTAGTGACCGAATAATACCGCCACACCGTTTACCCCCATATCACCACACATTGTTTACCCCAATAATACGTAAACAAAACCCTGCCCCTATTCACCCGCAAATAGTGACCCAATAATGCGAAAACCCCTGACCACATAGTGACCGAATAATTTTCTGTCACACCCCGACCCCAAAAATAACCCCGCACTTGTGACCGAAAAAACTGCGACAACCCCTGAACCCCATTTGTGACCGAATAATTTGTCACACCATGCCCCCTATATTTACCAGCACAAATGACCGAATTTCTGCGACAAACCGGGGGACCACATAGTGGAAACCCAATAATACTGTCACACCCATGAACCCTAAAATCACCAGCACAATTTGTGACCGAAAAAACTGCGAAAACCGTGACCACATAGTGACCCCAATTTAAAACTGTCACACCATGACCAGTATCACCAGCACAATAATGACCAAATATCGGACATTTACCCCAAGTGACCCAATAATACTGTCACAACCCTGACCCCCCATTTCACCCCAAAATAGTGACCGAATTTTGCGGGAAACCGGGGCGACATAAATTTAAAAACCCAAAAAATCTGTCACAAACCCTGCCCCTATATCACCGCCCCTAGTGAAACCGGGAAAACTGGGGAAACCCCCGTGACCACATAGTGGGCCAAAAAAATACTGTTTTCCCCCATGAACAAAATCACCACACAAAAGTGACCGAATACCCCCCACCATTGAGACGGGTTTAAAACAAAATGATCATTTTGGGCCCTGTTCCCGACGGAAAGTCCCCCGGCCCCCGGGTTCCGGGCGCGATTTCCGCGGCCAAAACCCCGTCCCCAAAACGGGCCCAGTTTATTTAAAGTGGTTTCCTATGGGAAACCCCGTTAATTTTTCCCCCCGCCCCCGGGTTTTGGGTGCGGCTTTTTTGGGGGCCCCGGCCCTTGTCGCGGTTTGAGAATTTCCTGTCAAATTTTTTGGGCAGGCTGTCCCGTTGCCCAGGGTCCCCAAAGTTGGGGCACCCGTTGGGGGCCCCGGGGCCCTTGGGGGCGTGGTTTTCCCCCTGCCTATTAATTTGCATGGGGGGAACCCTCGCCGCAAGCCGCGCTCCAAACCACACCCCACCCGTGCCGCGACCACGCCCAGCACCCGCGCCACAAACCCGTGTCGGGCGAGGTCAGGAAGAGGTTTGGCCGCAGCCAAACCCGCCATGTGAACGAGGCCTTACTGAATACAAACCATTATACTACAACCAATTTTACCTGCATACAGTGATACCAGTTCTTCACAGGTTCTGCAGACATATAATTGATCACAGAAAAGTTACATCCAGTGACTCACAGGAGACGTATCTGAAGAGTTGTTCTCTTCTCTTCTTATCCATCTGTCCCAGATGCCATGACACCTACTCCCGGCCATAGCTCTTCACTGTAGAATTTACAAAACAAACATATTAGACTCCTCACTTTATCATCACTTCTCTACCAATTCCTATCTCTATACAAATTCCCAATCTATTGCACTTCATGTAATAGCCCCTGTAGCCAGACAGTAGCCTCCTTATAGGCAGGTAGATGCCCTATAGCCAGATAGTGCCCCTATAGCCAGGTAGTGCCACTATAGCCAGGTAGTGCCCCGTATAGCCAGGTAGTGCCTCCTATTGTCAGGCAGTGCCCCTTACAGCCAGGTAGTGCCCCCTAAAAGCTAGGTAGTGCCCCTAATAGCCAGGTAGTGCCTCCTATTAGCCAGGTAGTGCCCCGTAATAGCCAGGTAGTGCCCCTCAATAGCCAGGTAGTGCCCCCAATAGCCAGGTAGTGCCCCCTAATAGCCAGGAAGCGCCCCCTAATAGCCAGGAAGCGCCCCCTAATAGCCAGGTAATGCCCCCTATTGACAGGTAGTGCCCCCTATTGACAGGTAGTGCCCCCTATTGTCAAGTAGTGCCTCTATAGCCAGGTAGTGCCCCCTAATTGTCAGGTAGTGCCCATATAGCCGGGTAGTGCCCCCTTATAGCCAGGTAGTGCCCCCTCATTGCCGGGTAGTGCCCCCTAATATCCAGGTTGTGCCGCCTAATAGCCAGGTAATGCCCCCTAATAGCCAGGTAGTGCCCCCTAATAGCCAGGTAGTGCCCCCTAATAGCCAGGTAGTGCTCCTATAGCCAGGTGGCCCCCCAAATAGCCAGGTAGTGCTTCTAATACCCAGGTAATCCCCCCAAAATAGCCGGTTTAAATGCCCCCTAATAGAGGTAATCCCCAAAAGCCAGGTGTGCCCCCTAATAGCCGGGTAATGCCACCTAATAGCTGTAGTGCCCCAAATAGCCAGTGTGTTTCCAAATACCCAGGTAATATCCCCCCTGCAGTTAATGATAATTAAAAAAAAGGACCACCCACGTCCCTCGGTACGCAGCTCCCGGGTTTCCCCTTGCCGGCCAAAGAAATCCCAGCATCGAGGGGGTGTGGTGAAAGTGTGCGCCCCCGCGACGTTTTATAACGGGGGAGGAGGCAGGCGGAAAACGACCCCGTCCTGCCCCCTCCCTGTAGCAGTGTGAGCTGTGAGGGGACCCCGACCCCCCGTGTTACAAAAGCCGTGCAGTCAGAGGCCGTCCCCGGGCGATGGCCCCGCTCCCCCGCCCCCTAAAATTTTTCCTATTTCCATGATCCTAAAGTGGAAAAAATGTTTTTTTCAAAAAAATTCCTATGTTCCTTTGGCCTTTTCCCACGAGGTTTTGGCCGCCAAGTTTACCCCTTCTTTTGCCATTTTGTTTGTGTTGTGCTTTGAGGAGTGACTATATTTTCTGGTTTTGCCCTACATAGATGATATTATCTCATTTTCCCATTGAGGGGGCCAATTGTGTGCCATACCTCAGCCACAATGCCTTTGGTTTTGTTTTTTTTTTTGTATTTTTTTAGTAAGGATATTTTTTTTTTGGATTGGGGGTCTTTGAAACAATGGGTTCAGAATAAAGTATCGCACACTCACTTCTGGCAACAGTATTTTACATGCTATATCATGTCATGAACACGACTGTATAAGAGGTATACCACTGGGTGAGTATATAAGGGACAGAAGTAACTGCTCTAGACAGGCTTCTAAAGAAACAATGCTTTTAAAATGTTTAAAAAAAAGGGGGTTCCGGTTTAAATTTTTGTGCAAGACGTTTTTTAGTAAATAGGATAGAGAGTGTTTCTTGCAGAAAAGGCTTGTAGAAAGGGTGTGGAATTAATTGACCCTGCCCGCGAAGGCTTACAATCTACAAGGAAGGTGGGAAGAGACAGAGGTGGGGGCAGAAGTTGGGGGGTCAGGTGGGGCAGCGGGTTATTGCGGGTTTTTGGCCCCTGAAAAGATGGGTTTTCAGGTTGCTTTTAAAGTGGTGAAAGTGGAGGAGAGTTGATGGTTGGGGCGTAGTTCCATAGTGTGGGGGAAGCAGGGGGAAGTCTGATGTTTTTTGGGCGTGATTTCCCAGAGTTTGGGGGAAGCACAAGAGAAGTGTTGGAGATGGTTATGTGAGGAGCTGATAAGAGGAGAGCAGAGAAAAAGGTCCTGTGATGAGCAGAGATTGTGTAGATAAATGTTTGCCCATTCTATCTCAAGATGTAAAACCATATTTTGGAAAAGGATACAAATTTTTAACACAAAAAGCACCAAGTATCCTCTCACCAAGTATGATTGACACTTCTCAGAATAGGAATGATGGCGTAGCTGTTAGGGTCTGTCTTCATGACAAGCTTTTATCTTCAGATTTTTACACGGATTTGGGTTTCAAAAACCGCAAAAATCCTACTGCAAAAGCATCCCCATAGACCTCAATGGAAAATCCGAGTTGTAGTCCATACCACTCGGATTTTCAATAGGTCAGATTGCAAAAAACATGGAACATGTTCATTTTTCCCACTGTATTTGGGGTCAAAACACGAGTTCCAAGCACGAGTTCTATGTCGGATCCATATCCAAAACCCCAAACGGATGAATGGGACTTGTTTTCAACAGATATTTCCCCTCACGCAAATTCCCCTCCCCAAGGACCCTTTTTCTCGCTTCCTCTTACAGATCCTCACACAAACCCTCTCCAAGACTTCTCCCGTGCTTCCCCCCCCCCAAATTGGAATATTGCCCCAAAGCATCAGGGTCCCCCAACTTTTACCAGCTTCAAAAAACAAACCCGAAACCCCTTCTTCAGGGCCTATAACTATAATAACCCCACCCCAGTCCCCCGCCCACAAAAGTCTGTCCCTCACCTCCGTCTTCCTTCCTTCCTTGTAGTTTTTAAACCCTTTGCGGGGGGTCCTCTCCCCCTTTTGTGTCAGTTGTATTTTCTTTGAGATTTTAGTTCACAGTTTTGATCAAAAATGTTTAAACCACCCCCGGCTTTCAACGGGATCTCAAGGTGGGTGGTCCACGTTCTTTACCTTTCAATAGAGCCACATTAGACTTTATGTATGATAGATAGCATAATGCTTCTTTGGGGTTCCTGTATTGTATGACCTTTTTGCAGTTGGGTGCCACTGGTATTGTAAGCATGTATTTTTTATGCCCCACCAGCCAGTGGCCCCGGTTCACATTGTGTTTTTTAGAAATGTTTTTTTTTTTGCGAAAATTTCGTTTATTTGGCCCTTTATTGCTTTTAATCTATTTTAAAGGGGGGAAGGGATGCCTCCATTTGGTTTTTGCTCCCGCCCCCCCTCCAAGGCTGTTATATCAGTGCGTTGTTGCAATGTTGGTGTTTTTTTTTTTTCTCTCTGGTTATGGAGGTCGGTTGACCCAATGAGAGGCCTGAATTTTTGGGTTATTGGAGGGAAGATAATGTAGGACCCCGCCCTTGAGATCCATTGGTAGCGGGAGCGGGTTAAACATTTTTTGATCAAAGTGGGAACTAAGACTTTTTCCCTTTTTTTTCATGTATGATAGATGAAAATGCTTTTTTAGAGGGGTTTTTTGTTTGTATAGCCCCGTTGTCATTTATCTCACCTTGTTAAATTTTTAAAATTTGGGTTATGTATGTAACGCCCCCTTGAATGTACAGCGCCCTGCAATCAATGGCGCTCTAAAATACTTAATAATAATACTGCAAATCCAGCGGGGGAAAAAAACGACCAAAATCCATATTGAAAAAAAGAGTCAGAATATTTGTCAGACGATGCAGTTTTCAAATTCCGATTCTGATTAGAATTTGACCCGGTCAGTGGGGCCCCTTAAAAAAAAATTTTCAGATTTTTTTTGGGGGTAGTCGGTGCACTTTGTAATACCTACAAAAACAGTCACTAATTTGATAGATGCCAGTGGCTACAACAAAGTTTCATGAGGGCATGTCCCCACGGCAAGGGTTTGGGTGGTTTTTTAGGGGTTGGGTTTTGCAGACCCCGGGAAAAAACCGGGAAAATGGCGAACGGGCTTCTTGGGAAAAACCGTGAACGTCCCCCACTTCCCCATGCAGGGGTTTCCTTCCCGGTTTTTCCACCCGCGGTCCCCCCGCAAGCATTCTAAAAGCACAATTTCCAACCGGTTTTCGGAGGAATCTGTGGGGGAATGTAAAGGGGGAGGGCTGCGGGGAAAAACCCCCGCCCCCCCCCCCCCCCCCCCCCCGCCTGCGGCCGTGGGGACAGCCGCAAAACAGTGCAAATACCGGTCGCATAAAACCCGGTTTTTGGGGCACTTGCCGTGTGAACGCGCCCTTAATTGCCAGTCACGCTATATAGTTTATCAACTATTATATATCAGCTGTGGATTAAAGGACAAGCTCAGAGAACACATTTATGAAGCTACTTGTTCAGACACACACAACATCTCTAATGCCTCCAAACAATTTCGTGATCTGCATGAAGGAGATGTTTCCGAGTTAAAGGTATTCGGAATAGAGGAAGTGCTTAACCCACCACAGGGAGGAGGGACTACTTATTGCATCTAAGGCATCATAGGAGCAAGGTTCACCAGGGACAGGTTTCTGTTGGGGCCTCCCTTCTCGGGCAGGGTCGTAAGTACCATTTGGATAAACCGCTTTAACAGGGCTCTAGTTTACATCTTCTGAAAACTGCACAGCCCAGAATTTGAGTAAAATCGTTTGTATTCTTTCTTATTTGTGTGTACTGCTTTTGACAATTTTCTGGCATTATGTATGTCATTGTCCCTTCCCGATAAATTTTTGGGTTCTTGTTTTTAAAGCTTAAAGGGGTTGCTCGCTAAAAAGTTTGGGGTTTTTAAATTTAAAAAAGATCTTTAAAAAAAAAGAGCTTTGCAATATTTTTTTCATTACAAATGTCTACTTATTTTGAGTTTCCCTGGGAGTAGTAGGCATCAGCTCCTGAAATCCCTATAGCCCGACCTGTTGGCTTCCTGGTGTCAGAGTGGTGACTCATCAGTTCTCAATAAGGTTGAGCACAGAGCCCCTCCCCCCACAGTATGAGGCCATTGTATGCTTCTGTAGGGGAAGGGGAGGGAGGGCTCTACTCCCCATCTGTGTCTGTGTAGCGGCTGCCTGGTTTTAAACCCCGTGTGCGCCCGCTCCCCCCTGCTCTTAACAGATTGGGAGGGGGGAGAGGGAGGTGATCTTGGTAGTAGAGGGGGCAGCAGTGAAGTGTGTTACTTAATCACCATTTCTGTGAAGCTTTGACTTACTAAAAGAAAAGATCAGGGGGGGGTGTGAACGGGTTTATATCCCTCCCTGCTCTGCGTATTGTGCACCTTGTGATTTTGTAAACACTTTACAGCTGCCCTGTGTTGTTCGATGGGAGGACAGCACAGAAAGGGTTTGTTTGTTCTGCTTGAGTGTCTGTGGGGATTTTTATGCTAGCAGGGGGTTAGGACCTTTAATCCCCCCCCCCCTTTTATTAGCTACACGCTTCCCAAACCCCTTCTCCATAGCCCCTCATAGATCAGCCCTCCCCCGTCTCCGGGCTCTGTGGAGGGGACACAAGGCTGGGCCCCCAGCAGCCGCACAGTGCAGTGATCCCGAGTGGCAGCAGCTAGGCAGGCACACACAGGGTTAACTTGGGAGCAAACCCCTTTAAGCTCCACTTTCTCTATTTGATCCACCACATGGCGGAGATGGTAGAAGATCCTTTCCAAATAGAGAGGGTTTTTGGATCCTCGTCTTAGGATCAAGTTCCGCGCGGGAAATGAATAGTGGGATGGATCTTTTTTTTAATACTAATTGTTTTAACAGGTTTTTGTCTTTTTCTTTTTTTTTTTCCCTTTTTATTGCTTTTTTAAAATTTTAGGCGACCTGGCTGAAAATTGCCCGCTCCCGGCAGTTTTTTAGGGGATTAATCAGTTTAAAAGGCGCCAGAAATCCATCCTCTCAAAAATCTGGTGTCAGGTATACCTTCATAGTAAACTTTATGCGCCTAAAAAGGCGCATTGCACTTTTAAAAAAATGGGGCATTTCGCAAAACTGGCGCATGGCATATCATTGGGGAGTGTATTAATGCACCTAGAGGGCATTTTCGCAAACGGAGTAACTATCATTACCCGTGTATGTAATCTGCCTCAATAGGCGTATTGCGTTATGGGGGCGCACAGTGTATCATTTTTAGGCACATTACAATGCGCCTAGTTTTGGTGCACGACAGTTCACTTACATCGAGAATATGGCGTCAAAAGTGTTTTTGGTGCAAAAAAGACCAAAAAACTGGCGTTTGCGTATTGGGACATGTCGCCTTTTGTCTACGTGTGGGTAGAGTTTGCTTTCCCTGGAAATGTCTGAGCTACACTCACCTATGATTGAGAACTCGTGGTAGTTTGAAACGCGTTAGATGGTTCTTTTTTTCTTGCTTTGCATCGTGCCTGCGGCGCTCACTCATGTTTTTAACATTTGATCTGTCATAAAAGGAACAGCTTCTTATTCCTTGGGTGTGCTGCTACTTTTGGATATTTTTTCTTTTCAGAAGTTTGCATTACTGCTGTGTGGAGAGCACTGGACTCAAGCACTCTTCAGGTGAGCAGGTTCTTCACTTTTGGGTGATATATTTCATGCCTCCAACCACCGTCTCATCAAAGTACACCTTTGTACATGTCTTGTTAGGCTATGTCCACACAGTATAGAAAAACAATCGTATTCTCGGCGGTTTTAGGATTCGAAAACCGCTGAAAATCTGATCGTTCAGCAGCCCATAGACTTTAGGAGAAAAACGACCTGTAATCTACACAGGTGGGTTTTTTTTCAGACCGTTTTCTTGCGCCGGCAGTTTTAGGAACATGTTATAAAAACCACCGGCGCCGAGTGTCCTTCCATTGGTTTCCCGTACATTCAATTGTGTGGGCCGACAGAAAAAAAACTTTTGCGCAAAACGTGACCAAAACCGCGATCTTGAATCGGACAAAAACGATCAACTATCGGACGGTTTTGTCCAATGTTGTGTGGGTCTGGCCTTAGGGTATGTTCATACGGCTTATTTGAGCGCGTAATTGTGCGCGTATTTTGCATATTGCGCTTAATACGCGATGAAATGCGCGCCGCAATTTTGGTAATTCATGGCTCTCATAGAGAACTATGGATTATGCGTCAGCTCCCTGCACATACAATACGATCGTATTGTAGGCGCGGGGAGATACGGCGAATACGCACCGCTGATAATGCATGTCTATGGGGCTGGCACCCGACCGCCCCTCATCCCCCCCGTGCTTTGGGAGTGTGTGCTGATCAGCGCGTGGTTCCAAAACACCTGACCTATTGCAGCACGTACTATACGTGCCACAATAAGCCATGTGAACATAGCCTTAAAAGGGTTGTCTCACTACAAGGATTGCTTTTTATGTTAAAGACCTTGCAAAAACAAGTCACTTTGCAATATGTGTCCATTAACAGTGTCCTACCTATTCCTAGATATCCCCTCTTGTATGGGCTGCATCAGCTCCTCAGGCTGCTATAGCCACAGACCTGTTTGATCTCTCATGATAGGCTGTCAGCAGTGGTTGCTATAGCTACAGACCTGGCTTCTACTGCAGCCTAGTAGAAGCCAGTAAACACCCCCCCCCCCCCCTGAATTCAAAGGGAAACAAAGAAAACAGGACTGAGGTGAGATGAATCAATGTGGTGAGACAACCCCTTTAAGGGCCGTTCACACGGCTTATTTTGGGCACGGATTGCAGCCGTATTGCGCCCTGTACTGCGCTGCAATACGGCTGAAATCCGCCCCAGGCATTACGGTAATCCACAGTTCTCATAGAGAACTATGGATTCCGTCTCTCCTACCCGAGAAATTGACATGTTCATTATCCCGGCGGAATACGCGCCGTGGATAACGCATGTCTATGGGGCCGGCGGGCAGCGCCACCGACCCCGCCCCTTATTCAAACCGTATTGCGGGCGGCATCCGTCCCGCAATTACAGCTTGAATAAGCCGTGTGAACCGGCCCTTACAATGCAGGCGATAGCAGCTGCACAGGGGATCCCCACCCTTTAATCAATCTGAAAACCAAAATCAGCTGCAGCAATAAGCAAACAGTCTTATCCAAACACTTTACTGATTCATGTGCAAAATATTTCTTTATCTGCACAGACATGCAATGTGACGAGCACCTGCAGAAATCACTGCATTGAAGCTTGTTATAGAAGCAGAGCTTATTATTGGTCATATCATTTATATCTTACTGCGAAATTGCATGAGTCCATCAGTTAAACCAAGGTATTCATGAGCTGGAGATCTCTCACTCCTCTTGCTGCAGCACATTGCGTATCACCTGCCACGTTTCGGGTCCGCCCCCTTTCTCAAGCATACCTGGGCGTCGTCATTACACCCCTTTTATAGGGGCAATGCCAATTGGCTCACTTCATCGTTTAACAATAGTGCAATACATACATAAAACCAAACTATTACATCACCTAATACAATTTGAATAGTATCTTAGCCTACAATGTAGCGGATAATCACCTCTATATCACATATCACCATTTACCTAGGACCTCCCATAGAAGGCTGCGCATGCGCTCTCTATGTGTGCTGTTCAAAGATTATAGCTAGCCCCGCAACTCCCATATTGGGCTACGCATGTTTCTACACATCGAGAGTGTTTGGACACACTGATACCATCCCGCCGCCTACATTGGCACAGCCTGCAGCCTACAAGACTAATGGACGGAGCAGGGAACTGATGGGTTTCAACTGTGTGCACCTGCTATGAATACAGTTATACAAGTATCGCCGGCCCAGGGATCCAGAGCAGGTGTCCTTGGTTGCCGGGACATACATTCCTCACTTGAGGCCCCTCTACTCGTGGGGCTTCAGGCCCGGGCTGGACGACAGGTAGGCGACCGCCTATGGCCTCACTTCATCTCAGACAAAAAAGGGGCGCAATGAAGTATGGAGTGGGTGCAAGAAGGTATGAATTTTCCATTGGGGGGTCGCTATCCAAAAGACTGTTCCATAGTTCCAAATTCTATACTGATATTTCTCTCCTAAGAGTCATAAACCATATATATAACACTTTGGTGACGAGGGATAGAGTATGACCACTGCTATTAAAGCATGAAAAATGTTCTCTGGCCCTACCTATACAGCAGGGATACTGCCCCGGAAAAGGCGACCCCACCCTAGATTGCTATCCCTACACTAATATCAACTGGTTGAGACTGAAATCCCGACGCGTTTCCTTGTTAACTCATGGTTCAAAAGTCTAATGCAGGCAACCTCAAACTACGGCCCTCCAGCTGTTGGGAAACTACAACTCCCATCATGCATTTCTATAATCTATAACAGTGGGAATGATGGGAGTTGTAGTTTCCCAACAACTGGAGGGCCGCAGTTTGAGGATGCCTGGTCTAATGCATAAAAAACTGGTGACCAGCGTGCACTGCATAGCTCAATAATGTCACCGATGGCTGTATGGTCCAACTTAAATCATCCAGGATGCCACCTACGGTGGGGTCGCACTTTTCGGGGTGGTATCTCCGCTGTGTGAGAAAGGCCAGAGAACAATTTTTTCTTGCTTTTATGTCAGGGGTCATGCTCTACCCTTTGTCACCAAAGCATTATATACATTGTACAGGCAGTCCCTGACTTACAACGTTCTGACTTACACCTGTCCCCTAGTTACCAATGGAGACTTATGGGGCATGCTGGCACTTGTAGTTCCATGTTCCACATCAGATAGGAGCTGTGGAACGACAAGTTGCAGCAGGCCATATCAGTATATGAGGTGAAAATGAGATGAAAATCTTCTTGACACGGGCACAGACAGCAAAACAAATGTAAAAACCCTTCCCTGCACTATCTAAAACTACAAAAAAAAAGTTTTGTGCTGGAGTTACATTTAATAAATCTACCTGTTCAGACTTACATACAAATTCAACTTAAGACCAAACCTACAGTCCCTATCCCATTTATAACCCGGGGACTGGCTGTATATGGTTTTTTGGCTCTTGGGAGAGAAATATCAGTATAGTATTTGGAACTATGGACAAGTCTTTTGGACCCCCTTCCCCCCCGCCCCGGATGGGGGCTGTAATAAAACCCACGATATATTAAGGAGTATTGTTGTTTAAAAAAAAAATGATGCCCGGGGGGGCGTGGGGTTGACATGGGTCTGTGAAACGATCTTCTCGGGGGGCTCCCCCAAAATTTGCCCCTTTATCCGGCTTTTTTTTTTTTTTTTTTTTCCCCTTTATTGGGGAAAGCCTCAAAAAAGGAAAAAAAGGTCCCGCCTTCACTTCGGGAAAACCCCGCCCGGGCGCCCATCTTCCGTTTTCTTTGGGCGGTTCTCGGTCTTAAAGAATGAAGTTTCCGGCGGCAGCGAGGGCCCCGCAGATGGCCTTCTAACTCACTGGTCCACAGGGCCTCTCTGTCGCCCGATGCGAGGGGCCCATCCCCCCCTCCCCCCGATTTTTCCCGCCGTCGGAGAAAAGGGGCCGGGATCCCGGGAAACTCAACTGAAACTCTGCCCCCTGCCACCCCTGTGCTCAGAAGACCCCCCGACCTTCTCCCCTCCCCCGACGGCCGACAAGGGGGGTGAGGCGGGGCCCCAGCCCCGGGGTTTCCAACCGACTGCAGCCACGAACAGCGGGCGAAGCCTGACCCCGCCGCTTGTCATCTTCCCCGGCGGAGACGAACTCCCGGCGGGTCCCCAGGTCTCCCCGCCCTCTGTTCCCTCTGCGCGGAAGGCGCTCACGGGAAACACCGGAACCTGCGGCGAACCCGACCCCCGGGGCCCGCTTTTTCAGGGATGCCCCCAGCCCGCCGGCCAAAAAAGGGTTTTTTTCCCGCCGTCATTCCCCAGGTCCCCCCCATCGCCCTTCAGTGGGGGCCGACTGCCGCCCCGGCGCCGTTTCCCTGCGGCCCCGCTGAGAGGGGCCGCCCAAAAAATTTGGGCCCCCGCAGAGAAAACTGAGCCACCCCGCTCCCGGGGGGAAATTAGGGGGTACGGGCGGGGGGGGTTTTTGGTGCCCAAAAATTCCCGGGTGGCCCGCTCCTTCTGAACCCCCGACCCCCGGGCGTGGGGCCCCATGCATCCCAAAGGTTTTACAAGGGGGGAAACCCGGGGGGGCCCAGGCTCACCCACCCTTTCTGGCCCCCTGGCTTTTTGGTCCCCTGCCCACCCCAATGCCCCCGCCGCCCGGGGCCCCGTGAGGACAAAAATGGGCCCGGGGCCCCCCCGAGCCCCCCTCGGGATATTGGGCCCGGGAGAGCCCTTGGCATCGCCATCCCCCTGCCCAAACCCGTTACTTCCCCCAAAGGGGTCTCCCCAAAAACCCGCTGCCCCCTTTTCAGGGGCCCCCATATGCCCCTGTGAACCCCTTTTTGGAAGACCCCCCTCCCGGGAACCCCCCTGGAGGTTTTTAGGCCCTCCCGTCCCCTTCCCCTTTTGGTTCCCCTTGGTCGGGCCCGGGGCCCCCCCTGGCTTGGTTCCCCCCGCCCTGGTTCCTGGGCACCCCCCCAGGGGAAACCCTTCCAAAAAAAAAACTTTCCCCCCAAAAAAAAAAATTCTTTATTTTTTTCCCCCCCAAATTTGGAAAAAAAGGTTCCCCCTTCTTCCCCTTGTTTTCCCCCTGGAAAAAAAAAAAAAAGTTTTTTGGAAAAAAAAAAAAAAATTTGCCCCTTTCCAAATTAATGTTTTTTGGCCGCCCTCTTTTCCCTATTGGTTCTCGGGGGCCCTTTTTCAACCCCAAACTCCCCTTTACCCCCGGGCCTTTGAAGAAGGGCCCCCCTTTTTCCCCCTTTTCCCCTCCCGAAACCCTCCACTTCGCACCGGGACATCCCCCAATGGCTCCTCGCCCACCCCAAACGTCATACAGCTCCCCCCTGGGAGCCAAGTTGTCCTTTTCGCGGACCTCCCGCTGTTGGGTTCAAAAACCCTTCCCCCCTCGCCAGGGCATTCAGCTTTTAATTTTTGACTAGTGACGGAAAGGAGAAAAAAAGCGGCTAGCTTGTTGACCTCTCATGTTACTTTTCTAGGGGGGAAAAACTTTTTCAGCAGGAACAAGAATCCTCCCTTTAAAACCCCCTTTTTTCCACCGCAAACTTACGGGGGCGCACCACCCCCACCCATTTTTCCCTCTTTCAACAACCTAGAAAGTTTTCGAGAAAGAGGCGGAAAAGGGAAAAATCTCCCAATCCGGGGCCCCCGGGGAAAAAGGGGGGGCAACGGGCGGAGTTTTACTTAAACCCTCTCAACCAAAACCCTTTAAAAGAAAACCTGGAGACCCCTTGATTCCCCACATAGAACTGGACAGGTTTTAGAGCTTTACGGCCCCGCCAGGGAATTTACCCTTTACCCCGAGGATGTTTTAAAGCCCCATTCATTTTTTTGGTCTTAAGGAGGAGATCGGGAACGTTTCCGTAGAGGCCCCCCGGGTTTTCCCTTTTAAAGGGGGCAACCCCTTTCAATCTTTCCGGACTTGTCCCGCCCCCTTTTGGCCCAAAATGCTATGCTGAAACCCCTTCTCAAAGTTTCTTAAAAAAAAAGAACACCCCAAAACAGGGGGGGGCTTCCCGTTTTTCCCCATTGGTTCGAAGGGGGAACACACCCCCATCCTGCGGTCTCCCGATGACCTTCCTGCCTTTTTTCCGCGACCTTTTTTCAACTGCCGGACATAGCCCTATCCCGGGGTTGCCCTCTAAACTCCCCCTCCTTTACCCCAAAAAGTTTCCCATTGGCCCCCTGCTGATCTCACCCGGGGGTTTTTTTTTCCCGGGCTTCCCCCCAAAAAGGGGAGAAAGGAAGAAACTTTTTTTTCAAGCGGGAGAAATAAATGATTTAGCGATTACCCCTGGTTCCCAAAACTGCTCCTCCTGAATTTTGAGAATTTTTAATTTTTTTTTTTTGTGCCCTTTGGTTACTTTCCCTCCCCCTTTTTTTTTCCCTTTTTCTCATTTTAAATTCAAACCCCGGGTTTTGTTCCCTTTTAAACTGTACTTTCTCTCTTTAATTCCCCCTTTTTTTTCCGGATATTGCCAAAGTTTTTTCCCGGGTTTTTCCCTTTTTGCGGGAGTAATTTATTTAATGATCTGTAGTCTTCTGCGTTTCCCAGTGGTTTTGGGAGCTTTTTGGTTTTCCCTTCCCTTTTTTACCCCGGAAACTTTGGTTGGTAGGGGCCTTTTCCCTTAGTGTACTCTGCCGGGTTTTTTGCTTCAGAGTCCTTCTATTTTTTACTTTCCCCCCTTTTTTTTTTTTTTTTTTTTTTCTCTCTCCCCCTTTCTTTTTTTCTTTTCGGGTTTGCGCGGGTCTCGGGGTTTTCGGGAAAAGGGTGGGTTTCCCAAAAACCCTATTTAAACCAAAAATTTCCATTTCCCCCAAAATGTCCCGTTTTTGTTGCAGGAAACCCCTTTCAAGCCCGGTTCCCCCCCGTTTTTTAAAAAAAAGGTTTCTTTCCCAAAAGGTACTGGCCCAAATTTCCCCGTTTTTAAAAGGGAGAGGTTTTTGCGATTGCCAACCAAAAATTTTACTATAAAGTGGAGAATTGCATAGTTGAAAAGAAAAAAGTTTCTTATTTAACCCCTTTTAAATTTAGGGCCAAAATTTTTCACTTTAAATGAACGTTTATCCGAAAACAAGGGGCCAAAGGTTTCCCCTTTTTACTGAAGTTTGGACGCCCCACATCTTCTTTCAAAAAGGGGACCCTTTTATTTTGCGGAGTTTTTTAAACCCTTTCTCTTGCCCCTTATGGATAATTTCCCCGGGTCGATCCCCAAAAAGCCTACTATTCCCTTAAAGGTTTAAAAAAAACCCTATTGAGGTTCCAGCTTTGCGCCCGGGTTTGGGGCTTTAACACCCCTTTGGTCAAAGGGGCCCTTTAATTTTTTTCTCACCCCCACAACAAACCCACAGTTTGGATTGATTATAATCCTCTTTTAACAAAAGCGGGTCTCTCTTGGTGAGAACTACCTCTATTGGAAATGTCCCTTTGGGCCCATCATGTCCAAAAATTTTGAGTCCATCTCCCCTCTTTTGTCGCCCGACCCGATTTTGGGGTTTAAAAGAATTTTGTTATCCCATTAGTCTGTCTGGCTGACCCCTTTAGCGGACCTTGAACATTTTGTCTCTGACCCTAAGGCGATTCTACGGTTCCTTATCTGGGAATGGGGGCTTTGAAATGCGGTTTTTTCGAGGGGGGCTTAACCCCAAAAATGGTAGTAAAACTTAAAAAGACCCGGTCTACCGTGTGGCGCGGGCCCTCCAGGGGGGTCTCCCCCCTGGAACCTTTCCCTTTACAAAAAGGCCCCTTTTCCCCTTTGTCCTTCATGAGCTTTATTAGAAAGGGTGAGGTTTTGCAGGGTTTTCGATCCTCCTGGAGAAGTAAATTTAAATTCCGCAGCAAGCTCTATGAGGGGCCCGGGAAAAGAGTGGTTTTTGCTTGGGAAAAATTGCAAGGGAAAAAAAATATCATCTTCTTTTCCCCTTTTTTGAGTTCAAGACCCCCCCCCCGGGGGGAAAACCGTACCAACACGACCCAATGTATTGGGCCAAAGGGTTTCCTTTTTTTTTACTCCAAGTGTTCCAAAATTTCCCCCCCTTCCCCTTTGTCCCCCTTCCCCTCAGTCTGAGTTTCCTCCCCTTCCCAATTCCCTTTTTAGTTTAAGGGCCCGGGCCGGAGTCCCTTTCACTGGGGGGGAAGGAATGGGGGGGGGGTGAGGGGGGGGGTGGGGGGGCCCTTCCGGGAGGGGAAAAAACCCGACCCGGACGGCTTTCCCGCCAAAATTTTTTAAAACCCTTTGCCCATTTTCAGGTCACTTGGGTTTCAGGCTTTTAAACTCTGTTTTGCTCTTCCCCCGCCCTTTTTTAGCTGATCTCTGGGGAGCACATGTAGCCGTTTATTCCCAAACCCCGGGAAAAAACCCCCAATTTGTGTGGCAGTTACGCATTCCCATTCCTAAAACCTGGACCTTTAAAAAATTTTCGCCAAAAAAGGGTTTGGGAAACGCCCTTTAAGCCCCTTTCCTTTTTGGTCCATTTTGACCAGGTGGGGTTTGTCCCCGGGGGGGAGGCCCGGGATATTACCCCTTTAAGACTTGGAATTTTAAACCCATTTTGCGGCGGCGGCAGGGTCCCCCTAATTTATCCTTTCATTGGCGCTGAGGGAAAACGTTTTTTTCAGGATTTCCCTGGGAGTCTCTGTCTAACCTTGGGAGAGTGGTGGGGGCCCCATTTTCACAGCCCCCCCATTAAAAGTCCCCTTTTCCCGAGCCCCCGGGAAGGGTCGGGTGAATGGTTTCTCTTTTTGGGGTCTTTGTCATCAAAAAACGGGACGAGGCAGGGGTGGTCCGCTATCCCCCTTTTTTTAAAGTTCAAGGGGATGGAACACTTAAAGGAATAATTTGATCCAACCGTAAAAATTTAAGGGAATCTGCATTTGGTGGGGCACGAGCTTTTTAAGTTCCCGCCCTTTTCCAAAATGATCTCCCGTTTATCTCCCGGACCCCCAAAATTTCGTTTCCCCCTCTGATGTCCCCAAAAGGCTGTTTCAGTCGGGGGTTAATTTTTAAGATAACTACTTAAATTGAGGGGTTTAAAAGTTCCCGGGCCAAAGCTCTGGGACTTCTTAGGGCAGTTTTCCCTTTTTCCTGGGCCCAATGGAGGGGTTTCCTACTTGGGAAAAGAAAACCCGCTGATCCTTTTCCCCAATCTTTGAAGTCAATTTTTTCCCCTTTTTTTCGAAATAAGTCATGTGGGGGCTTTGGGGTCGGAAAGATTCTCATGGTTTTGGCCCGGGTGAAACCCTTTTTAAGATGTCCCTCCTCCCCAAATATTTACCGTTCCAAACTCTCCCAAAACCTTTCCCCGCGAAATACCCGGGTTTAAGCTTCAGAGTTTCCTTTTTTTGAGTTCACTGGTGTTTCGCGCCCCCCAAGAATTCGTAGAGACCCCCCTCTCGCCCAAGGCCCCCGGTGGAGTAGGGCTTCCGGATTGTAGGCTGTTTTACCTGGCCCGCTGCCTATGCAGACTATAGACTTGACTCGTGACCTCAGGGAAAACTGTGGGTCCAAGTAGCGCGCGATCTTGCCCCTGCACCCTGGCCTCCCTCCCGTGGACCTTTGACTCCAGCTCTCTGACCCTCGGAAGTTGTCCTTCACCACCCTCCACACTATGGCTGCCATTAGGAAACCCAAACCCTCTGACTCACTCCTCGACCTCAGAGGACCATTACTCCCTATAACGGATAATCCCATGTGAGAAAAAAAAAGAATCCACAGGTTTGGTTCCTGCAGGGATTTCAACCAAGGACCCTTGTGCCTGGAGGCAAAAGTTTTACCTCTGAGCTACTTACAGTTCTACACATAAACAGACCTTTCTTTAACTAGTGAGAGGTTTGAAGTCATCCTGCTGGGTCACATGATATGTAATTCAAACAAATCAAAAATGCCCCCCTTCTGAGCGCACAGAGCTGAAGAGCTGGAGGCAGGAGGGATGAAATGAGATTGTGGCAAAACCCCTTTAACATTAAAAGTTAGATTTTAACCAGGTTATTTCTCAGTGATGATAGTTGTTGGCTTCAGTGCCTGATCTGCAATAGATGCATAGACTGGGGGGGCATGATCTGCAGACCAAGGGGCCTGTAATGCCATCTTAGGTGGCCCCCAACCACCTGGATACAGAAATGCTTGTGTGTCTGGTGTCAGCTCAGGAGCGAGGACGGGCAGCTCATCAATAAGGCCCCGCTGTGCAGAGAACGGCCTCCTCCCACCCCCGTTTTACTCTCTTTATATAGTTTTTCTTATGTTTATTTAAAAAAACATTTCTTCCCATCGCCATTTTCTGAGGCTGATACCTACTTTATTTTTCCTCCGGTAGAGCTGAGCCTTGCTTCATTTCTCGCAGGGGGAGGTCTTGTTTACATGGGTACCCGTTTGGAATGTGTCAAACTTTTGACCCCACTTATATTTGGGGGGGAGGGGGGCAGGATGAAAAAAAACCCACAATTCTAGCGTTAGGCATTTTTTGGGGCGTTCACTATGCAGAATGAATAACAAGATAATATATTAGATCCGAATCTTACAAATGCAGTGATACCTATTATGCTTATTTTTTTATGGGAAATGGGATGTTTTAATTTTTTTTACTATCTATTTACTCTTATTTTTTTTTACTTTTTTTTACACTCAGTACCCCTATGGGACTTGAACATGCGATCTCTGAATTGCTTGTCCTATCTACAGCAGTATACAGGTGTTTCATTCATCTCCTATTACACCAGAATATTCTGGCAGCTAGTGGGGGGTCACTGGTTAAATCTAACATCCGGGACCCACCATGTATGGAGCGGGCAGGTATATCCATTGGCGTGAAGGGGTTGATAGTTCGGACAATACCAATGATGTTTAATTTTTTTATTGTTTTTCTTTTATTATTTGTCAAATAGGAAGAGGAGGAGGGGCGCTTTGAACTTTGAATTTTTTTATATTTTTAGAATTTTTTAACTTTTTTTTTTT
>JAODAL010037717.1:0-40070 GCA_025379985.1 Phyllomedusa bahiana
AAAAAACAAAAAAAAAAAAACAAACAGCCACTCCCCCGGCTCGGCTCCTCTCCGGCCGCTCCGAGGCTCCGTACTGCCGCCCTGCATAGGCGGCGTGGTGAAGTGATGTCACCGCGCCGCCTACGTCTGCAGTAGGAGCCGGCGCCCGGCAGGCTGAAGGCCTAACACCTTCAGCCTGCCAGGGACATCAGCAGAGCGCAGCGCTAGTAGCGCTGTGCTCCGCTGACACCGCGCAGCCCCGGGAGTCGGGGACATTAGTCCCCAGCTACCGGGACCGTCTCTGGGCGCTCGGGACGCAGGTCCCAGGCGCACAGGGACCGGATGCGCGGACGGGCCCCGGGGAGCGACAGCACTGCCTCCGGGGCCCGCAGCGGCTCGGGGGGGGCCCACCGGGGGATTCCCCGGTTCCCCGGCGGCCCAGCCCGAGCCTGCCTCCACTCTCTGTCATTGTGCCCACTCTGTGGCCTATTCCTGTTTTTTGCCACCTCCAGAATGTCATTGTGCCACTGTCTGACCTCATGCTGCTGCTGCCGTGACCTCCACACTGTGTCATTGTGCCACTCTGTGGCCTACTCCTCTTTTTGCCACCTCCAGAATGTCATTGTGCCACTGCCTGACCTCATGCTGCTGCTGTGGCTACTGCCGTGCCCTCCACACTGTGTCATTGTGCCACTCTGTGGCCTACTCCAGTTTTTGCCACCTCCAGAATGTCATTGTGCCACTGTCTGACCTCATGCTGCTGCTGCCATGACCTCCACGCCGTGTCATTGTGCCACTCTGGGGCCTACTCCATTTTTTTGCCACCTCCAGAATGTCATTGTGCCACTCTCTGACCTCATGCTGCTGCTGTGGCTGCTGCTGTAACCTACACACTGTGTCATTGTGCCACTCTGTGGCCTACTCCTTTTTTTGCCACCTCCATAATGTCATTGTGCACTCTCTGACCTCATGCTGCTGTGGCTGCCGCCGTCACCTCCACACTCTGTCACTGATGTTGCCACCTTAGCTCTCAGCTTGTTTTTTCCAGCTGTCGCTCGCATGACTTTATCAGGCTACATTCCCGCTTCAGTTTTTTTGGTCAGTTTTTCCCTCTTAAGTGCCCAGGGAATTTTATAGTGAAGCGATTCTAAGAGCGGCGGCAGTCATGTGCGTGTCATACTAAAACACAACATTGTATGAAGACCAAACCAAGCTCCCTCTGCATATTTAAGCATGGCGCAACGTTCCACAGCACCCTGCAGGCTCTGTGCAGCCTGGAAATAGCTGTTTTTTTACGCAATTCGTCCCGAAGTAATTCGGACCGAAACAAATTTTGTCGGAAAATTTGGCGAAGTCACCGAATCGCATTTTTGAGAAATTCGCCCATCTCTAGCTGGGATACATAAGAGCTCAAGTGGAAGGTTTTAACCCTGTAGCTATCCCTGGAATAGTGTACCGTTTAGTAGCCTACTCTACTCTTTTACATTCATCTACTTCCTAGTAAAATAGTTATTTAAACAATGGACCTGTGTTAGATATTGTCTGCCCTGGTTAATATACAATATATTCATAGAAATTAGCTATGCAAATTAGTAGTATAATTAAAATTTTTACAGATTCATCAAAATAATTTTTACCTAAGAACACATTTAGATGAATGAGGTTAAATGGAGGCTTTGTACAGTTTTCATGAGCTTGAGATGAATAAATATGATACATCTAAAAACGCTTGTCTTCTGATGCTTATTTTATATTGCTTTTTAGCAAGCAGTAAAGATGGTTCTTCATTACATTTGTTAAAGTATCCAGCTTAGCTAAATTGGTTTTCTAGCCTGGGCTGGATGAGAAATTAATATTTCATCAGTGTGAATTGAAATATTCTTCTTCATGGGCTCATAATGGCAGGTCATGGAGCCAAACTCAGATGTGGCTTCTGCGAGAAGCGGAATGGAACATTGCCTGAACTGATGGTGGATCTAAATTGTAAATGTTCAGCACACTACATTTCAGTTGAATTGTTTCTGAGACTAGATAAGGATTCTTACAGAGAACAGAGTAATCTCATTTTGAAACCCATGTCGTTACAAATATGAAGGCTTAAAGCAAGACTTTAGTCGAAAATGAAATTTGATATCACATGTATGTCTTCTTTAATTGTGCACTGCAAAATCTCGGTGATTCTTGTGTTAACTGTTATACTATCATTTCTACATTGAAGCAGCTTGAAGCTGTAATTTTCTTGACACATTCACTGTGTTCCCAGACAAAGGTTTGCTAATTATCTATACCTAAACAGATGCTAGTTGGCGGGCGCATACCTAAACTCCACCAAAAGTAGCAAAATATTTGAAGGTGTTGTCTGGTTCTTAAAAAAACAAATATTGAGCTGCAGGTGGCCAAATTAAAAGAAAAAAAACTGAAATCACCTTCCTCCGGTCATTGGTTCAAGAGCTGGGTTTCTCTGGTCCTCTATTTCTGGACTGGAAGATCACTACTGCAGACACTGATTGCCTGCTGCGGTTACTTGCCACTCTATTAAATCACTGTTTGGAGCTGTTCACTTGTGAATGGTGATGTAATTGAGTGGCATGTGACTGCTCCAGCCAGTTCATATCCAGAAGTGGAAAAAAGAAAAGAGACCCATTGCTGGAATCAAGTGAGTTTTTTTTCCGTTTGCCACTTGCAGCTTAATATTTGATTTTTAAAGGAAAATGATAACATCTTTTAGAGTAGGATTGGGAATACATGGCTGTTGTTTAGAAACTATACAACTCCTGTCTATAGGATGTGTCCAGTATTGTAGTAAGCTCAATTGAAGTATGCGAGGCACTGTTGTGGAAAAAAGTATCCATGTTTTACTAATCCTTTGCCACTCTTTCAAACAGTTATATTTATTTTTCCATGCTGAAAGTCAATCATTAGAGGTCTACTTTATCCATTATATGGATTCCTATCAGTATACAATGTTTTAGAGGTTCAGGTTACTGATCGTCAACATATATTTCTATTTTGTTTTCTAACTTTATAAACATCTCAAAGAATGATTACTTTCCATAACAGCAACCATAAAAAGAAAAATAGGTGGCACCAATATACATTTCTAATGTCAAAAAAGGAATATCCATCCAATGCAAAAAACGGGTTGGTGCTTAGTGAGAAAAGTAGTATGATAAAGGTTCCATAGAAAATAATTATTCACGGCACCAACCCCTTCTTCGATATATGTTCTTTTATTTCTTAAAATACATTCGGGAATCGACACAGGAGTGGCCTACGGACATTTTGCGTCCTCCGAAGTTTTCTCAAGGCATGACTGTAGGCCACTCGTGTGTCGATTCCCGAATGTATTTAATAAAATAAAAATAAAAACATATTGAAGAAGGGGTGAGTGCCATGAATAATTCTTTTCACTTTCCATAACATGCTAATGATAATAATAAGATTGCAAAACAAACCATTTCCTGACAGAAATTAACAGAATTATTTAAGTTATGTGAGCGCTGTTTGTTAAAAAATATTGTTTTCAAATATTTTCTGTCTTAGAAAAGGAGTGATTTCAACTATACAGATACACATTCGTCAACATTGAAATTAAAACAGCAAGAAGGACAAGTTGCAAGCTTATGCAAAACAGGTAGGTAGCATTATCAACTTTTCAAGCACCTTCATGTAACTCAAACCAGTGGCAGTTTTTTAGCCACATTAAACCTCAGAAATCAGATAAATTGTTGTGGGATATTTGTGCAACGCCTTCTGTTCATTAACATGCCAGTTATCACCAAATAAAGTAAAAGGTACAGAATCCTTGAATTAAAAGGCCTTTTTCTATTATTACAGCAGATCACTACACACCTAGACCAAGATGTCAGCATTGTTTTGTGTCCTAGTGTTTGGAAGCAAGAGATGCATAAAGGTGGAACTATGTATGGATGGATCATCTTATTTGAAGAATAGCACATAGTGATCCATTTTCCAAACAATGGAAAGCAAAGAGTGTCAATACAAGTCATCAGAAGGCATCTGCATGACAGTGGCCTACAAGCCAGATGTCCGGCTAAAGGTGTTCCATTTACCTTAAGCAACTGCTCTCAAGGCTATCATTTTGCACACAATAAGACAGCAATGGAGGCTGACATAAAGGTCTGTCCTATTTGGTGATGAGGTCTGCATTTGTTTCTGATTCATGATAGCAGGAGATTGGTCTGGAGACCAAATTGGCAATGTCATGAAGAGGCGTTCACAAGCGAATGTCACACCAACCCTACTCCCAGGATTATGTTGTGCGATGGCATAATGTATGAGATTTGGACCCCTCTAGTTTACATTTCAGGTACACTAATATCTTGGTGCTACAGTGATTTGGTCGTGGAACCAACAAAGGAGCTGTTTTTCAACAGAATAGTGCCAGGCCATGTTGCTGGTGCTACTGTTAGCAGCTTATGTGACCTAAATGTGCTACCATGGACTGCATCATCTCCAGACTTGTATCCGATAAAGCACAAGTGAGTTGTCATGGGTAATCCTGTGATTTCTATAAGTCCTAGACTTTTCCTTGTTAAAGAGTGTATACAGTATATACAAACAGTTTGTAATTATGCAGCAACCCACATTAAAGGGGTTATCTTACTACGTCATATCGCAGTCCTGTTTTCTCGGTTTTATTTTTGAATTCGGTGTTTACTGCCTTCCACTGGCTAAAACTGGCTTTGCAGTGATGAGCTGCTGAGGCACTAGGTCTGTAGCTAAAGCAACCAGCACTGACAGGAGAGATCAAACAGGTCTGTAGCTATAGTGACCTGAGGTGCTGATGCAGCCCAAGAGGAGATATAAAGAAATAGGTGGAACATTGTTAATGGACACATATTGCAAAGTGACTTGTTTTTTCAAGCTCTTTAACATAAAAAGCAATCCTCGTAGTGAGACAACCCCTTTAATAGAGTCCTACTCTTGTAATGGCTTTCTGATAAACTGGTTACTATAAACAAAAGAACAATATGTATTGAAAAAACAGACCAATTGTCATACTCTAAAAACATAGCAAGGGCTCAAAATATCAAGGGAAATCCCAAGTGCAGAAACTTATTAGAGATTAGCTCTGTACAAAGCTGGCCAAACGCATAAAGTAAAAGCCAACAGAAATTAGCAATTTGACCATTTCCCTGATTTCCAGTCTAAATTTATATGCACATTATCATTTGCAATGTTCAACAGCACTATTGTTTAGCAAAAAATTGTTTGTCATGTACATTTTTTTTGCCCATTGTCATCTGAAGCTAGACGTGTATAGCTTGATTGACAGTTACAGGAGATCATTTGCCACTCTGTGCAAGCTCACTGTGTTGTTTTATGTATTTTTAAACTGGTTCTTTGATCTGCCAGATTAGTTCAGCAAGTTAATAGTTATATTGTTCATGCAAGCAATCTGACATATGATACATTGGTTGCTTTATGGCTGATAATATTCTTATGTATATATCCAGTGTAAGATCCATTAGACCACAAAATGTAGAAAAACAATATTAACTGTGGATGATGTTTACACTTTTTAAAATGAGCGAGCAGAATCTTAAAGATATTATGCTAGAATGTAGCATATGAAACATCTTATATTATTGCATGGAAAGTTAAGTGAACCCTTTAGAATCACCAATGTAGCAAAACTAAACCTGACAGATAACACACCGTAATAGTATGGTACTAAATATTTCAACTTTTTGAATGCTTTTAAATGTTTTATGTTTAGAGATAAGAGTAGATATCAGGAAAGTTAAAACACAGTCAAGTTTACCTGGATTTCTGCCTTGATAACTTATAAAATGTGGTCTGTTCATTATCGTATATAGTCACAATTAAGAGTAACACAACCTATCTGAACTAATAACAACCCATTGTACTTAGAGATGGGCAAATTGATTCTAACGAAGTGGAATTCGTTTAGTATTTCAGGCAAACTTCGGTTCGGAACGAAGTCGAACTTTGGGGTACTTCGCGTGAAGAAGATGTTTTGATTGTAAATGCTGCGAACACTGGGTTACATGGGGCAAAGAACTCGGAGGAAAAAGGGCATAGCCTGCATGACTTTTTAAAGGGAAAAGCCAAATCAAACCGGCGGGGTTCGTGACGTCCCCCGCACTATATAAGTCCGGGCGTGAGCGGGAGCTCTTTCCCGCCCACGGGGTCTGAGTAGGGAAGGATGCAGCGGCTGCTTATGAAGCGTACTAAAGAACCTTTTTATACAGCGTTTTTTGGGGGGTGCACAGTTTGTCAAGACTGCCTCTTAACGTTCTATTTCTGTTTTTGGGGGGTTTGGACAACCATGTCCCCCTTGCAGCTGCTTACTTTTAAATGCAATCTGCTCACAGCACATTGAAATTTAAGGGTGATCTAAGCCTTTCCCTTTTGATTCATTTAAAGAAACACTTTTTACAATACAAAAACCACTTCATTTTTGGCTGAAATTTTTTTGCGAAATTTTACACCGGGGGAAATTTAAGCGTTTGTTCTGCGTGTGGGACTAAAATAAACCGCTTTTTTCCCCGGCAAAAAATACATTTTTCCTGTAGCAAATTCACAAAGCAAGGTTATTACAGTTTTTCTCTTGTTATTGGTAAAATACACCCATTGTAACACCTACAAAGCTGGAGTTTTTGGCTGCTCAATTCTTTTGCGAAATTTTACATCCAGGGGTTAATTTAAAGTTTGTTCGCGCTGTGGTCACTAAAATAAACCGTTTTTTTTCACCCCCAAAAAAGACATTTTGCCTGTGCATAATCACAACGAAGGTTAATTAAAAGTTTTTTTTTCTTTCTGTTACCGTAAAATACACGCAAAAAACCCCTACAAGGGAAAAGTTTTTGGGTGCTCAATTCTTTTGCGCAATTTACATCCGGGGTTATTAAGCGTTGTTTGTGTTTTGGTACTAAAAAACGCTTTTTACCGCAAAAAAATATTTTTTTCCTGTAGCATAATTCACAGCGATGGTTAATTACAAGTTTTCCTTGTTGTAATAGCAAAAAATATTTTGCCATTTGTAACAGCTACAAAGCTGGTGTTTTGGTTGCTCAATTTTTTGCGAAATTTAATCCAAGGGTTAACTAAGTAATTTTTCTGCAGTTGTACTTAGTAAAAAGAAACTTTCTTTTTTAAAAACCCCCCCCAAAGAAGCAATTTTTGCCTGTAGCATAATTCATTCCGAAGGGTTAATTAAGCCTGTTTGTGCTTTTACATTCAGAAAAATAGCAGTGTTTTTAGAGACACTACAATAAATTTTCCCCTGGTTTTTTTGTGGAGACAATTTATATCCAAGGGGTTCCCCCAAGCTTTTTATTTGGGTTATTTGATTTCAAATACAGGGTGTGTATTTATCAATACAGAATTCATCAAACAGTTTCTGTACATTTAAACAAACATATGTCGACAGAGAGGGGCACCTTCACCTCGAGTGCAAGGCACAAACATTCCTTGGGAAAACCCGGTCGACCCCACAAGGGGACTCGCAGCAGGGTCACCGGTGAGGCCCACAACTGCCACTGTCATCTAGCGGCCTGTTTTGTTCACCCCAACCCAAGGGTTTTTGATTGGTTACTAGTCATCCACTTTCCCCCCAGAACACGACAACCCCAGCCAAGAGTCGGTGGGACGCGAACAAACCCCTTGTTGGCATGGCCCGGGGGCGGTCAGCGGCCCCACCTGTCCTCACCCGCCTTTTTCCCATCCGGTTTTCCCACCCAAAATCTACTATTGGTCTGGGCTCAGCGCCCCTATATAGCAGGGTGAACAATTTTGGGAGGGAGTCAGCAGCTACTTTGGGAGCGAAGAAATGGGGGCCAAATCCCCCGTTCTTTCATAGGGGGGCAAAGTAAAGTGGGAGTGGCAAGGGGGGTTAAAGTTGTTGATGGGTCACCCCTGCATCCCCAAAACCGGGGATGAGGGGAGCAGTGACGATGAAACACAAATAGATGATGATGACCAAACCCCACTTGGGGGCCGGGTGGGCAAGGGGTTCATCACGTAGGGGAAGAGGGCCCTCAGCTTGGCTTTAGGGAGCACCGCACCAGCAAGTGGGGTTTTCCGTGGCAGCAGGATTGCAGCAGTGTGAGGTCGGGGGCCAACGGCCCCCGGGGGAAAAAACCCGCTTCGAGGTCCCAAGAAAGTAGCGGGCACAGGGGCTAAGCGAGGCAGCAGCGGCAGAGTCCCCCAGTGGGGCGGGCGGGAAAATCAGCTACTCGCGGTTGCAGTTTTTTTGCTAAAAACACCGGAGGACCGAATTGGGGAATTTTTGAATTTGTGACAAATGTGAAACGTGGCCAGGGAAAAAGTTGGCACCATGGGCCCTGTGTCAAAACATGCACGTCACCATCCGGTGGCCTGGGAGAAACGTGGCTAGATGTGCTGGGCCACCTGCTGGGCCCCAGCAACAGCAGCACACCCAGTGGCTCACGCCATTGCCGCCAGCAAGGGTCCCCACCTCTGCAGAAAGGGGGTGTTTCTCTTGACATATCTCCCGGGCCAGAAGCTCCTGCTCCTCACTACTCATGGGGGCCAGCATCGTTCCGAGGCATTTTCAAAAAGACAACAGTATCGCCAACCCTCCTAAGGTGCAGAACTGACCGTGCCGTCCAAGTTGTTGGTCTGCAGTCCTTCCCTTTCCAAATGGGGGACTCTGAAAAACCTTTTTGAGAACTTTTGGCTTTTGCCGGCCGGATGGAGAGTTCCAACCGAATTTCTTTTCCAAAAAGGCAGTACCAGCACTTTATAAAATGTAGAACGAAGGAGGCCCTCCTTGAGTTTCTTTGTTTTCCCAAAGGTGCACGCAGACGGACGTTGGAGCGTAATACGGTCGGGGCCCTACTTCCTTATGGCCCAAAGCTTCCTGTCCCCCCACCCACCAACAATTGGCAGGAATGCTTTCCCTCCACGTTTTCAAACGCGGCTCCTCGCCAATGTCCCCCCTCCTCCCCCCCCCCCACCACAATCTCAGTCTCCACAAGTACTGCTCCATCAACCAAATTGTGGGGCACAGCGGTGCAAAACAGTTCTACACCTGGGGTTGTCTCGGCGAAAGAAGTCACCAGGGAGGAAATGCTCCCGTCATCGCAAGAAACGATGTGTGGCTTTCCCGTGCCCCTGCAAATCGGAACCCTGGTGACGGGCAAGTGAGGTCTTGGTGTCCGCCCCTGCACTGGAAGGATGGTCCATCGCCCTGCATGGCGCACGTGTTCAATCTGTTTGTGAAAAAATTTCTGAAGTCTTCCCCCGTCTTTAGAAATTTAAAATCGCCAGGGAAAATGTCATGCACTTCATCCATTCTACAAACCCGGAAAAAACCCCCCCGAGTTTTTCAGCGGCAGAATGGCCTCCCCCCCAACCCCCACTGATATGCGAGTTTCCACCCCTTGGAATTCCGCCGCACATTTTGGACCGATGTAAGAACAAGAAAACCATTTAAAGATTTTTTGATGATCCAAAGGGGACAGGAATACACCCCGTGAAATTTTTATGTCGCCAGTGGCACTCATCGGGAACCCCGTTTGTTGAGGCCATTCGAGGGGTGACGTCATTTTCACCCACCAGGACTGGGGATAAATAGTCATTCCACTGCTTCTGTTCTGGGACAGATGCTGAAAAATCTGCCCCGGGGGAGGGGGCTGGGGACGTGGCGACCCCATTCGCGGCCCTATGAGTCCAGTGTGGACTGAAATGGAGGAGGAGGAGGAATTGGAGCAGAAGCATTGTCTGGTGAAATTAGTGACTTTTCTACCCAGGTGACAAGCGAGGAGGAGCAGGCGCAGCTGGAGGAGATAGATGGAGATTAGGCAGACGAGGCAATGACCCCAAGCACCGTGGCTGTATACAGTGGAGATGGAGGCAGGGAGCCCCTCGGAGTTACTTGTGCAGATGGCCCGCAGCATGCTGATTTGCCTGGTTAGTGACAGCCGAATAGTCAGCATCCGGCAGAGGGATAACTTCTGGCTCTCCACCCCTTTTGGGGACCTCGCTACCGGCCCCAAAATGGGAGCCTTTTTCCCAGCTATTGAGAGGGAGGACAAACTTAAATACTATAGGGAAATCCTCCGTAGTCATTTGGCCGCTGCCTATGTGCGGCATCGTCCCTCCTCGACGGGTTTCTGACCGGGGGGTTCTTCAGCGCTCACGGTACTACGGGCCGCAGCTTCTGGGGTAAGGTGGGGGGTAGGAGCAGTACCAGCTCCATCAGCAGCAACCTATATCTGGAGTCACGATGAGCAGTTTCCCTTTTCACCCCGCCTAGTGAGGAGGGCAGTCGCCAGCAGCAGCAGCAGGACCTGGAGCGACCCTGAACCAACAGGTGGTGGCCTACTTGGACAGCACTCTGCAACCCCAGTTAGAAGAACCGCTGGACTACTGGGCAGCCAAACTGGATTTGTGGCTGCAACTTGCCGAGTTTGCAATGGAGAAGCTGTCCTGCCCGGCCAGTAGTGTGGCATCAGGGTGGGTGTTCAGTGCGGCGGGGGCCATCGTTACCCCAAGGGGAACCCGCTTGTCCACGGGAAATGTGGAACGACTGACCTTTGTCAAGTTGAATCAGGCGTGGATCGGCCAGGATTTCCACACACCAATGCCTTAGGCGTCAGACTACATCAGCCATGATGCCTCACCCCAAAATTGGAAATGAGTCTGGGTTCAAACTAACCTGCCCTCAGCCACTATTCTGATTCCGCCACCCGCTTTGGGGCCACACATCTGCTGACAGTTTCTCCAACTGCCTACCACCATCTTTACCAGGGACTGGTATTGCCACCCACTCCACACTCTGTAATTGTGTCCTCTATGACCCCATGCTGCTGCTGCTGTTGCTGGTGCCGTGAAATCCACACTCTGTCATTGTGCCACTCTCTGACCCCCATACTGCTTTCTGCTGTTGTTGCTGCTGTGGTCACCTCCACACTGTGTCAAATTTTGCCCCCTCTGTGGCCTACTCCTGTTTTTGCCACCTCCAGAATGTCATTGTGCCACTGCCTGACCTCATGCTGCTGCTGTGGCTGCTGCCGTGCCCTCCACACTGGGGTCATTGTGCCCACTCTGTGGACTACTCCCCGTTTTTTGCCACCTTCAGAATGTCATTGTGGCCCCTGTCTGACCTTATTGCTGCGGCCGTGCCCTCCCACTGTGTCTTTGTGCCACTCTGTGGCCTACTCCAGTATTTCCCCCTTTCCAAAATGTCTTGGCCGCTGCCCTGACCTCATGCTGTTTCGCCGTGACCTCCAAAACTTTTTGTCTTTTTGGGGGCCACCCCTGGGGCCCTACCCCCTTTTTTTTGGGCCATCTCCCAAATTCATTTTTGCCACCCCTGACCTCATCTCTGCCATGACCCCCCAAAACTGTGCATTGTCCCACCCCCCCTGTGGCCTACTCCATTTTTTGCCCCCTTTTCCAGAATGTCTTTGGGTGCCACTGGTCTTGACCTAAAGCTCCCTGAAAGGTGACCTCCACACTGTGAAATTTGCCACTCCCCTGACCTCATGCGGGTTTTCCTGCCCCGGGTCCCCCCCCCCCCCCCCCCCCCCCCCCCACCCCCCCCTCTGTCATTGTGCCACTCTGGGGCCTCCCCCTTTTTTTTTGGCCACCTCCGAATGTCTTTTGGCCACTCCCTTTCCCCAAATCTGCTGCAGGGGCCCTGCTGCCTTTGCCCTCCACATTTTGGGGCCCATTGTGCCACTCTGGGGCCCCTACTCCTGTTTTTGCCCCCTTTCAGAATGTCTTTGTGCCACGCTGACCTTATGCTGCTGGGGCCCGTGCCCCCCCAAAAGGGTGTCATTGTGCCACTCTGGGGCCTACCCCCATTTTTTGCCACCTCCAGAATGCCCATTGTGCCATTTTTCGAACTAAAGCTGCGAGGCTGCCGCTGTCACCTCCGCACCCCTTCACAAATTTGTTGCCCCCCCCTGAGCTCTCAGCTTTTTTTTTCCCAGTTTTTCGTTTGGCAGGATTTTAAATCAGGCACATCCCCCTTTCATTTTTTTTGGGTCAATTGCCCTCTTAAGTGCCCAAAATTTTTTATAGTGAAGCAAATTTCTAAGAGGGGCGGCAGTCAGGGTGCGTGTCAAAACTAAAACACAATATTGTAGAAGACCAAACCAAGCCCCCCTCTGAAATATTTAAGCAGGGCAAAAACAACTTACCACCCTGCGGGCCCTCTGTCCCAGCCTGTAAAAAATTTTTTGGGTTTTTTTTAACGGATTCGCCCCAAATTATTTCGCCCCAAAAACAAATTTTGTCTGAAAATTGGGCCCAAAGCCCCCACCGAATCAAAATTTTTGAGAAATTGGGCCCCCCAACCTATTCGGGGTTATGAATTTGTTTATAAACATGTATGCGGTCCCATGAAAATATAAATTTTTAAATTGTATTTTTTCATGTTTTTGTTTCATGGTTCTTTAAATGTTAGAAAATAAAATTTTTTTTTCTGTTTCACAAGAATTTTCCAAAAATTCTTTTTAACATAATTTAAAAGGAACCACTACTTTCAGCAGCAATACTTGGGTAAAAATGACAATGCAAGAATTTTCCAAAAATAAAAGTTTTTATAGGGAAAACCGGGGGCAATTTTTAGAATCAGCGCCCCAAACATACCCAAAAAAAATTTTTAACCTTTTTAGGGTCCCCAAAAAGAAGTTTTCTCCAGTTCAATAATAATAATAATAATAATAATAATAATAATAATAATAATAACTTTCTAGCACAAATGTACAACACTATGGTTGAAGAAAAAAGGGAAAACAGCACACAACAAAGAAAACCTTTAAACTCAAAAAACATGAACATGGTAAGGAAACAAATGGGTTTTGGGGGTGTTTTTTCTGCCCTAGGGACTGAAAGCCTTTGGGGACATTGTGGAAACAATACATTTTAAAAAAGGGATATCAAAACATTTTTCAAGAGAAAGAAAATGCAGCATTTCAAAGACTTTAAGCCAAGAGACACTGAAATAATGCAACCCAAAACAACAAATTTCCCAAAACTTAACCCAAAATTTTGGTTTAGAAAAAGGTTAAAAAAGAATTTTTTGTTTTAGAATTGGGCAATTATAGTCTTGAAATTTTTCGGGTTTTTTTTAAAATGCAGTGGCATGGGCATGGCATGCATGGCATCCCCCCGGGAAAATTAAAATTAAAAGGAAGCACAATTTTTTCGAGAGGAATATCCCAAAAAACATCCACAACAAAGTTTCAAACAATTTTTAAAGTTGAAAAAGGGCACAGGCAATTGAAGTCCCCAAACCCTTTTCTTTTTTTGGGTTTTATTTAGAGAACGTAAAAATCCCCTTTTGAAGCAGAAGCCCATTGCCCCCTGCCAAGAAAAAATTTCCCTTTTTACTTTTAAAAAAAGGCAATCGTAAAAAAATCTTTTGGACCAATTTTCCCATCCCAAATCAATTGTCCAGAGCTTTAAATTATTTTTTTTAAAACAACATCTAAGCTCCCTTTTTGAACTTTAAACCCCCGGGAAATTAAAAAAGACAACAAATGATGGCAAAAGGTTTTAAAAGTCCCTTACAATCCAAACAAAAAATTTTGTTAAAAGATGATGGGGAAAACCCAATTTTTTTCTTTAAACATAAAGGGTGCCCCTTTTTTGGGTTTCAGCCCTCGGTTTTAAAAAGATCACATTAGAGATTTTCTGCAAATGTCCTTAATATATATGCACATTGAAAATTTGAAAAAACTTTTAAGATAAACAACCACAAGCTTTATAACCCTAGGTTATCCTATCTTTTAACTTAAAAGAAAATGTAGCAAAAAACAAAAAGGGGTCACTCTAAGGGAAATCACAGGTTTTTTACTTTTAAAAATTTTTTTATAGTTTTAAACACCCTTTTTTCCCTGCACTGTGGGTGTAAACCCAAAATAAGACTTTTTGGGTATTTTGTGATTACTTTAGTTAGATTGTGTTTGGGTATAAAATGTTTACTTTTGATAACAAACATCACAAATTTTTTTAGGATTAAAAAGTAGCAATCAAATAAATTTCCAAAAGGGGTTTTTACTTACTTTTTAATTTGTGGGTGTAAAAATGATATATGCCCCATTGTACATACACATGTCATTCCTATTGCTTTAATCAACAAACATAAATGAGCAAAGGAGAAAAAGTCAATTGAACAGCTTATCTGAGATGTTGATGAATTGCACTGGGTAGTGATACACAATTCTCCTGACAGGACTGACAAAAGTACAGAATGCTCTGTGTAAAAGATGTGATTGATGAATGCAACAGGGTTTAGTGGTTTAGATCACCCATTGTTGGGTGCCCGGATCTAATAATGTACATCCGTCTCTTATAATGGTAGGTTATTATTAGAAACAATTCAGATGTGGCTAGTAAAAGTAAGAAAAACTATTAGACCCTATTGAGATTTTTTTATTAATAGTCCAATTTCCTGAAGGTTCACTCAAGAAGAGTTTTTAACAAATAAAATATCGTATACTTATAGATAAGAATATTGTGCTTATGGCAACACTTGTTCACAAAAAACAAATTACTCCTACCAACCTGCTTGTTCCTTAAAAATTTTATTTGCAATATTTTTTTCTGTTGAAGCCAAGAATAAGTAAAAGAATGCAGCAAAAATATTGGTCCCACTTTTAAAAAAAAATTGGAAAACTACATGGTACAATGTATTATCACACAGTTGAGAAAAAATTTGATAGTACATAGTGTAACTTTTTTTTGTTGACACGTTCGTTTTTCCCTCCTCACCTTTCCCAGAGCCATAACTTTTAAATTTTTTTACCTGCATAGACAAATGAGGGCTTTTATTTTGTGGGACAAGATGTACTTTCTAATGGTGTTATTCACTGTACTATAGAATATAATGCGAAACCGCAAACAACGCCCAAAAATTCCAAGTGGTACAAATTGTGAAAAAAAAATTATTTTCACCATGGTTGCGGGTGTTTTGCTTTTATAGTGTTCAATCTTCGGTAAATATAATGTGTTATCTCTATTCTACAGGTTGATACGCATCCGGTAATTCCAAACATGTAGGGTTTCCGCCATGTTTTGGTACCGTAAAAAAAAAATTCCAAACATTTTCTATCATTGAAATGTGCGCCGCGCCGCCAGTTTGTGCGACCAATAACTTTTTTGCACTAACACCTACGGACTTCAGTGAGGGAATGCATGCGACTTTTTTGATCACTTTTATTCCATTTTTTAAGTGACGTAAAATGACCAAAAAACACAATTTTGGAATTGGAATTGGCGTTTGGAATTTTTTTCTTCTACGGTGTTCAGTGTACGGGATAAATGATGTTAGATTTTTATTGATCGGACTTTTTCGGACGCGGCGATACCAAATATGTGTAACTTTTTTATTATTTTACTGTTTTTATTTGTAAAATGGGGAAAAGAGGGTTATTTGAACTTTTAATACTTTTTTTTTTTGTCACAGTAACGATGAATTATTATTCACCACTGAAAGCACACAGTGGTGGTCGGTAAACAAGGAGACAAGAGGGCAAGCTGAAGGTACAAAAAAGGCCTGTATTAGATTAAGCATACATATTTTTTAATAACATGCATTTTGAAAATGTCTTATTTTACAGCAATTGGCTCTGAAGTCTTAGACAAGCCATTTGGGAATTTTTTTGTAGTTTGCTGGATAACGTCTTTGACTTATTTGATATATTCTAATATAGCACTTTAAAATTACTTGGACCTTTACTTTTACAGACTTCATTTACGGTGTCCTTTAATGCATATGTAATTTTTAGCTTTTGGGTTTCACTGAACAGAACCAGTGGGGTATGTTTTGTAGTGAAGTAGCTTATAGGATTAACAGACTGGTTGCACAATTGCCTAAAACATTAAAATAACAAACACGGTCAAGTACTAACCTTTTTGAAGTTCTAATACAGATGAGACATCACTATGTTGCTAGCACTAGCAATAGACATTGGGGCAGATTTATCAAGGCAGTTGCGCCAGAATTCTGGCACAATTTACGACAAAAAACAAGCTTTTCACCACATTTACTATGTGTTTTAGACAGTTTCAGGCGCTTCTGTGCTGCGTCCGACAAATGGGGCGTGGCTCCGTAAAAAGGGCGTGGTTTCGACGGAAAGGGGGTGTGGATTAAATGCGACAAAAATGCGCCAGGATGTGCGACCAAATTCTGGCGTAAAAGTAAGCCAACTTAAAGATGGTACAAACTGAGACTAGACCGTTCTAACCTGCGCCAGATTTATCAACACTATGATAAATTTGGCACATTTTAAGACTGTCTAGTCTAAGTTTACACTGTCTAAAAGTAAGACACTATTGATAAATCTGCCCCATTGTGATTGACTGGCTAGGAGCAGGACAATGGAGTTTATGGAGTACATGGCCACACGTGTTAGGTATACATTAAGTGTATGGCCATATTTCTTACTTTACCACTATATGCAGCTTTGCAGTTGTTTAGGTAGTCCCTCAGATTACTTTAAGAATTATTAAGGTGGCTTTTCACGTGAGTTACAGTGTAGGGTGGTTACAGATCTTGTAGAGATAACTACAGCTAAAATTCACTGTCTAATTACATGTTAAATCTAAATCTTTGACAATGTTTACTGACAACCAAGAACCAGATACTGATTGTTTACTGTTCATCTAGTACTGTATACTGACCACCATGTAAAAGACATTCACTGACCTTCAGATGAAAGCCACTAAGTATTAGACACTAATGGCCACATGTATGAAAACAGTCTAGGTCTAAGACTTTCTTTGTTGCCTTTAGCAACCAATCAGAGCGCCTCTTTCACTTCATATAATGCTCTGGAAAATAAAAGGGGAACTCTGATTGGTTGCTAAAGGCAACAAAGAAAGTCTTAGACCTAGGCAGTATTTATACATGTCCCCCTAACTGCATAGTGAGCAATAAGAACCAGATTGTGGTTGTGTACTGATCTACAAGTACCAAAAATTAATTCTATACTAACCAATTATGGCACACCAATTATCAAAGACCACATATTGACCACCAGGTACCAAAAACTGACTGCACATATCACTGATCACAAGGTATTGGATTCAAGATAACTGCATAGAGCGTGCTTGGGGCCAAATAACCTCAGGACCTATGTGTCGTTACATTTTTTGAAACCATTGTACTAGTTGTATTGCTGCAAGCTATACTAACATTTAGAGCCACATGTATGAAAACTGTCTAGGTCAGAAATTCACTTTGTTGCCCATAGCAAACAATCAAAATGCCCCTTTCATTTCATATAGGGCTCTTGAAAAATGAGAGGGGCATTCTGATTGGTTGCTATTGGAAAGAAAGTGAATTTTAGACCTAGACAGTTTTCATACGTGGCCCTTAATTTCAACTGTAAATGAGGTTGTTATTACATGTGAGCATTTTCACATGCTGAACATTTGTTGCAGAAATTTTTCTAACTAAAATCTATTTTATACATTTTCTATTTTATACATGTCTCAGAATATTAATTGGTTTCTGCAATTCCTATTCAGATGAAAGTGAAAGTTGACAAATTTTGTTAACATGTCTTCAACAGGGCCAGAACAACGCATAGGAAAAGGTAAGTGACCGCCACTTTATCCCAGACAAGGAAGGAGGGATGGAGTAGGCTGAATATTCCATGGGTTTGGAGGGGCTATATTCCTTCTTTGGCTAGGGCACCACAATACCTTGTCCCAGTCCTGGTCTTCAATATCTAAACATGCAGGAGGAGATTTATGAAAACCGTCTATGTCTAAGACTGTCTTTGTTGCCCATAGTAACCAATCAGAGTGCCCCTTTAATTTTTTCAGAGCACTACGTTAAATGAAAAGGGAGCTCTGATTGGTTGCTATGGGCAACAAAAAAGTCTTAGACCTAGACAGTTTTCATACATGAGGGCCCTCAGTGACAGGAAGATGGAGCCTTCCTGTCAGCCAGGTTGATTCTGTAACTGATTAAAAATTAAAAAAATAAAATAAAATTGAATAGAAGTATGTTGCTTCAGAATAAGCAGGTAGATAAGAAGGTAAAAAGATTGACGAAGGTAGAAAGAAACAAGGGCAAAACTAGAATGTACTGGCCCCCATAGTAATATGAGATGTGCCCTAACTATCTAATGACAGGAAGCTGAAATAGCATTACAAGTAGTAATATTCACAGTTTTGATAACAGCGCTATATTTCAAGAAACACAAACAGTAGTGCGAGAAAGCAGATAGCTTGCTACTGCCTACTAAACAGTGCAATGTTCTTGCATGTGAGTGGGCTACCTCAACCTCTGGGCCCCATAACACCTGCTATGTCTGCATTGGATATAGTTATATCCATGAAATGAACAGCTTGTATGACTGTTATGTAACTTTTATGAATAAGGCAAGCAATATATTTTCAAAGTCTTTACCCTGTCACTTAGTGAAAGATTGTGAAAAAAAAATAACTTACACATTTACAGATCTTAAAAATTGTTTTAAGTACATTGGGTAATATGTAATCAATATTAACATGTAGTTCTTACATAGTTACCAAACTGTCAGACCTCAATTAATCATGAATATTGTATCTGTCTTATCCTTGTAAAGGGGTTATGCCATGAAGCAAACTCCCTTGTGGAGGCCGACTTGTAGCTCGCTATGAGCCATCCTCAGAGAATGGGAAACACTTGAGCAGTTCTCTCTGTCCTTTTTTCTATGGCAGTTCCGAATATAGTCAAGTGTGTTTGTCTATATTTGGAACTCCCATAGATATAAATAGGTGAAAGCACACAACACAACCCTCTCTACATTCACTGAGGCTGGCTTACAGTGTCAACCTCCACAGGGATTGTGTTTCATATTGAATAATGATATATGTGGTAGCAGCATGCTTCTTCTATACACCAGCAGTGCTACTTTCTGCCAAATTATCTGGTATTCCCTTATGGTTCTGTATGTTATCAAACATTTAGAGAGACATGTATGATGCGGTTTTTCAGCCTTTTCTGGCCTAAAATGCGCCTAAGTGAGCCGGCTACGAATGTGTTAGGCGTTCTGGGGCCTAACACATTCGTTCTGGGGGCATGTCGCACCACACTTGTACTTTTACACACATATGTGATTCAGAAAAACTAGGCACCTTACTGCTCGAACAGGCAGACCTATTTTAATGTGGTCTGCCTGAGCCTGAGAAGTCGAAGTGGAGATAGATTTGCTGTTAGGGGAAAAAGTGTCTAATATTTCTCAACTTAGACCAGTACAAAAATAAAAAGTAATTTCTGATAATTATCAAACTATATAAAATTAAATTATTTAAATTTAATGAAAAAATGTGATCATACAAAATTAATATAAAAATATATACTGTCCCAAAAATATAAAAATATCTCCTATAAAATTTATTTAGAATCAATAGAATCTAAAACTAATTTTACATTAAATAACCCACTGATGATGTTGTTCAGATTTTTATATTTTACATTTTTATTACATGAAATTTTGGTGTATTTTTGCTGTTCTCAGGCTTTATTCTACATACAACAAAAGCCAACACAGTACAGGTATTGCTGGGACCTGTGGTTCACCAAGCAGTGTCAGTACCATAGTTTCTATTCAGTGACATGCTATTCTAATTGCTTTTCTTTTATTTTCAACCTATCTATAGCCTTTATACATGTTAGGTGCATTACTAATGCGCCTAAGTTTCGTAATGCGCCTAACACAGGCGCAAATAACTTTAGACACCATTTATGAGCAAACAAAAAACACTTTCAAAAATTCAGGTGCATTATACACTGAAAAAAAAGATGAGAAAATGAACTTCGATCCGGCTAGTTTCATACATGTCTCCCTTACTGTCAAATTTTTAGAAGATGTTACTTATGTTTAAAGATGAATTTCAATTAGAATTTCCATAAGTTCGTAGAATATGTCTCCTTGGAGATACTTTTATTCTTACATGTGCAAGTAAATATAACTCAGTATTGACTTTCTGGCAATGCTACATTGTTTAAGCTGAGAAATAGAAAAAAAAATATATTTTTTAAGTTGGAAAGCCAACATTTATAGGGTTTGTGGAAATATACCAAACTTGTATCTATACTTGGGATGTTTAGTTAAAACTAATTAACTGATGTCTTGTCACTTTTATTTTCCCTTTGCTTGCAGCGAAAAGATGAGCTTTCGGTTGGGAGAAGTTAGTGGGTTATAAGTACTACATTGAAAGATTTTGATGTTGATCTCTTGCAATCTATGAAATCTTAAATTATATACATATATAAAATATTTCAATGTGATACTAGCACACACCCCCTGCCTCAGTACTTTATATGCATGGTTGGGTACTGCATTTGTAACTTTGTAATGACGAGTTTGTTGTACTTTTCAGGAAAATGTGTCATGTGTTCATGAGAAGTAGCATTATTTTTGAAAATTATATGACTATTATCTGCCAATCTTGATCTCGACATGATCTGGTGGGCGGATGCTAATTGTTATGATCTCTCCACTATTTTACACACACACACACAAACACACAACACACACACACACACACACACAACAAAGTTCTGCTCTCTTGTCTCTAATAGCTCTATAAAACCCGCACAAGCAGATCCATAAGAATGAAAGCTGCTCTTATAAACTGTCTGTTCAAGTTCAGGCTTGGAGGGGGTACTGAGCAGGGAACATCCCTCTATAAAGTCCACATGGTCTAATAAAGCATATGGTCAAGGGATGACAACCCCTTTAAATATCTATCAGGTCATGCTAAATTAAAAATATGCTAGATATTTGCTAGAGCTTAGACATAAATTTAATTGACCTTTAGCTAATGCTTTATCATTTCTGGAAGAGCCACCACAATCAGCTTTCCTTCGGGGAAAATTGATTTTTCAAGCACATTCAGCTATACCTCTATGTAATGCAGGTTGCTACAAATGTCAGAATTCCCCCACAAATATATATCTTAGTTGCCTGTATTATTAAGAAAAAAATATGTAATGTTTCATAGTTTATATTTTTTTTTTTTGTTTTTAGTTTGATAAGGCGAAAGAGACGAGACGTCCATCCAGTTCAGCCTGTTGTGCCTAATGGTGTTGATACCAAGAGGATGAGCATAACATCCCCAATGAGGTAGAGCCAATTGTCCTCATGTAGAGCGAAAATTCTTACCTACAATCTTGGGCCAATCAGAAAAATCCATGGTACCCCCCCCCCCCCCCCCCCCCCCCAAGATAAAGACCCCTCTCCTGAATCCGTAGACACTTATCAACTGTTACTATACATTACGCCTCCAGAAATGCATCTCAACCCTTTCATGGTGAACTCCTGTTACGTGAATTCACCATGACACGTTTCCTCTGGCAGAGAGTTCCAACAGTCTCACTGCTCTTACAGTAAAAGAATACTCTTTCTATGTTTATGTAGAAGAAACCTTTCGTTCCTCAAGACGTAGAGGATGCCCACCTTGATTCCTAGATAAGGCCCTGGCGTCTATATAATACATCTTGGGCGGCAGAGATCTCTATATTGACCTGTGCATGTATTTAAAAATAGTTTATTATGGTCCCCTGTAGCCGTCTTTTCTACTAAACTAAATAACCTATTTTGCTTAAAATTTTTTTTTTTTCTTTCTGGGTACTGTAGTCCACCAGATAATTTCTATCTATTTTTGTTGCACCGTCTCATCTTGCTACCTGTTCAAGCTCTGCCAATGTCTTTCTGCTGCCCACTGGCAGCCAATAACGTGTACACAATCATTCCATGTGTGGTCTAACCCAACCAAAACCATGCACTTGGGTATAATCGGAGAGAATAATGGTTATCCTGTTGCCTCTATCCCCCTTTTAATTCGCACCCCATGAGCCTATTTGCTCTTAGCAGCTGCTGTCTGACACAGGTGCTACAATTAAGTTTACTGTGCCACCAGGTGATTTCCAAGTCACTTCCCCATGTCACTTTTACCCAGCCTTTTCCATTTCAACATTTGTAGTCATGCTAAATTGGATTTTTCCTTCCCATGTGCATAACCTTGATTCTTATTCCTGTGATTAAACCTCATCTGCCATTTACCCTGCCAGTAGCTTCCCAATATATCCAGATCCCTCTCTGTATTAACACATTTATCCTCTATGTGTTGATTACTCTTACAGAGCTAGTATAGTCATGCAAAGATCGATATTCTTATGTGCCAATCCATTTGTAAGATCAGCTTACAATGCAAAATATTGAATAGGATAGGGGACCGATATGACCCTTGTGGTACCCCACTAGTAACAGACAATCAGTCAGAGTATGTACCATTAATTAACTACCCTGTTCGTTTTAATATCAGTGAGCTCAGTTGCTTACCATTGCACACGATTTTCCCCAGTCCAAGCATCTCATTTTACTATACCAACCTTTTATGTGCACCCTCGTATCAAATGCTTAGAAAATTAGATATATGCATCAGTGCATCACCCCCCCCTGATCAGATCTGAGCCACTAGCACTTCGCTCATAGAAGCCTGCATGAGATTAGTTGACAGGACCGATACCTTTCATAAACCCTTGCTGGAACGGCCGTTTATACAGTTTATTTTCACGTGAGATACTCCAGCGAATAGCATCAATGAGAAAACGTTCAAAATATTTACATCACAACACGAAAGTCAAAACTTCTACAGGCTATAGTTTCTGGATCACTTTTTGACCCCTTCTTTGATATCGAGCAGACCACATTTTGTGCTATCGCGCAATCCTTTGGCGACTACCCTCGTTATTACGACGTCCATAAATATATAAGAATAAGTGGCCTATCTATATGAAATCACTTAACTCCCTTAGGACACGTGGGTGTATGCATCTGGACCTGGGGATTTGTCTATTTGAATACTCACTTAAGTTGGAGCTGCACTTCTTTTTGGGCTAATGACAAAGAAACTTTTAAGTTGGAGTGTTATCTCATCTCTGATTGAAAGCAGGAAGCCTCTATCCCCCACTCCTCCGTAGGATACAGTGCGAGAAAAACGTGTTTAATAGCGTTGTGCCCTTTCGTCTCTCATCCGCCCTCTACTCTCTACTCTCTCAGTATTTTTCAAAGGAAGCCAATTATTTCTCTGTTCTTAATACTTGTTTACTTATTTTATATACGTAGCATGTAAATATTTTGGGGTTAGTTTTACTTTCTATGGCGATAAGTCTTTTCTGTCATCTAGTCTTTGCATCCTTTATCTTGCCTTACTTTTACACACTTATTTTTTTTCCCTATAGTCTTCTTAGTGCCCTCTTTCACAACCCCTCGTTTTAGTAAGTGAACACTTTCTTTTTGTTTAATTTATTTGCCCTGCCTTCTTACAATCCCTGCTTGATCCACATTGGAGATTTTTCACTGCTTTCCTAATTATTTTATTACATAATGCTATGTACCTCTCACAAGTGGTCAGCCTCCTCCCCCGAGGATGTTTTAAAAAATATCCCAGATTTATTATTGAGTTCTGCCATATTTAAAAGCACAATTGTCCCAGTAATCGCGTTTAGGGCCTCCACTAAAGACAGATAATTAAGCCTTCCTAAATTCAGTGTTCTTTGTGGCTCCTTAGACAAAAATCTCTATTGAAGCGATAAATGCCCACGAAACTGTATTATATTATGACGTCACTATTTCCTAGGACTGCCCCTCAACCTGAACCTTTGTTACTCTGTCAGCCAGTCTATTAGTCAATATTAAATCTCAGGAAGGCCTTTCTTAGTCCGCGTTCTTGCACTATTTGCGCCATAAAGCTAATATATCATTAGTTATTGACAAAAACCTGCTTTCCTTTTGTGAGCAGCTAAGGTTCAGATCTCCAATTGATGTCTGCGATTAGTTAAAATCAGCCCATAATAAATCTAAACTCATTCATTATTAGCCAGCCTCATCACTATTTTGCCTGAGGGAGCCCTACTATATTACTATTGGGTACTGTCCTATCACCCCCTTCACCCCCCCATATATCTTAGAGAGCCTATAGCAGACTCCGTATTAGATATTATATTGCTTACTGTTACCGCCCAATGTATATTTAACTTAATGATTCCACTTGTTTCATTACACTGCCTTACCTTATATTTCCCGCAGTGTTAGGCTTCAGACAGGCATTTTTACATAGAGACAGACACCTCCCCCCGTTTCCTCTTGTCATTATACGATACCCTTTCTACAATAAGACTGTAACCCTGCTAAGTTACCCGTCCCAAGTCGCTAGCTATCTAACGTCAGCCATGTCTCAAGTATCCCCACTTTGTCATATTTTTCTTTCAAGCTTATTAGTAATATCTAGTTTCATTGTATATTTGTTGGTCAAGAATCACTAGGCAATGTCTCAAGAATGCCCCCCTAATTTAGGAGATTTTTCAGTTGTTTATTCCCTTTAAACTCCACTGATATTTTTAATCTATTACAGCATACAACACCCCTCCTCCACTCCACCCCCTGATTTATTACTATTCCGCTCTCTATCTTTCACTATCTTAAGCTACTGCTATCTTTCGTAAGTAATACCCCTCCCCCCAGTCCCTAGTTTAAAATATTCCTCCAACTTCCTGGCCATTTTTAGTCCCCAAGTACAGCTGCCATCCTCCCCATTTAAGGTGCAGCACCCATCCGCTAGCCATAGATGCCTGTAGCCAAGAACAGTAAGTCAGCCCTGTTTCTACAAAACCCAGATACCCTCATTCCAACAACAATTTCTTGAGCCACTTATTCACCTCTCTAATCTGGCCGTCTGCTCTCTGGCTGTGACTCTGCCGAACAGATAATATTTCTGAAAATATTAACCCCTGGAGGTCCTGTGCCTTGAGCTTTTAGGCTCTAAGTTGCCTCGAAATCATTTTTAAGGACACTCCAACACTACCTCTAACATTGTCATTGGTGCCAATGTCGGACCATGACCAGCTAGGATTCTCACCTGCCGCCAACCAGCATATGGTTCAACCCGATTCCGCGATATGTCGAAACGGGCCCCAGGTAAACAACATAGTGTTCGATTGATCCGAGTCTTTATGTGAGCAGATTGCCCTCGTCTGACCTATGCCCCTAATGTATGGAGTCCCCTAACTGACTAGCCATCTGTTCTAACAATAATAACCCCCAACCCAAACCCTGACCTTGCAATCACTATTCCACATCTTATGCCGAGCAGACAGGTGCGTAGGTGTACTTGCTGCAGCAACGCTAATTTCTGAGCTGATATCTCCCTCATACTAGATTAACCAATTACCTTGCTAAATTTGTATTATTTCTTTGTTATTGAGGGTAAAACCAGATCAGGCCTAGCCTCCCTGACATCCTCTTTCCCTACTAACCTGCTTCTGATGCTTACCCAGCCTAGGCTTGCTCATCGTTCCTTGCACCTCCATGCTGGCTACCCTCCCCAGCATCATACACCTGCCGATGTGGATCTGCCCCCTCAGTGCGGCCAACCAACTCTGCTATCCCAAGAGTGGCCCAATAGGATCTCAGTAGTTGCCACATTCGCTCATCTTAGATCAGATCCGGGCTTCTAAATGTGACCAGTGATCGCACACATTCTTGCACAGCAAGCTATGGCACCCCCTTTATTGAGGTTGCTCAGAGGAGGCATACACTTGCCACGGTTGGGCACTGCGACAGCATTGTCAAACAAGGAACTGCATGCGAGGATGTAACCAAAAAGATATATGAAATACAATTATAATATTAAGCAATACAACTTCCTATCCCGCACTAACCCTCCCGGCCCCCACCAAATCTAAAGTCTCCTCAATCTTAAGTCTCCAACCTTAAAAGAAACACACTTTAAGGAAAACACACTCGCAGACTTCGTTCACTCGCCCTCAAAAATACTCAGCTTTAAAGACCTTTCCACATAACTTGCTGTTTGAGCCCTGTGCTCGCAACACTCTCTTTCAGGAGCAAAGGCACTCACCAGCCCAACACAGCTGCCTATTTAAGACACTCTGTTGATTAGGTACTGTACACCGACACCCTCATCACCACTGTCACTTGACCAGTCACGTGTATTTGCATTTTCCGTGTACAGTGCGATACAATGTGCATGCTGCCATTTGTCATGCAATATGTTAAGATTTAATTAATTTACCTCAATCATGATAATTTTTCAAGAAATTTTACCAGTTTAAGTTTACAACCACTCATAGTTTTTGCTGCTCCTAAGCCCCAGTGTAAGATCTGTGAAAGGGTCCCCACCTACATTGGTGACTAATTTTATACATACCATGGAGATACTTATTTTTGCGGCCCAGAGGGGCCTTTTGGGCATCTCTCAGCCTATCAGAAGAGCCATGATAGAGACATGCTTTCTGTACCTATGCTATCCTCTATAGCTATATCTCTGCACAGCTGAATTGAAATCTTTTAGCGGGGAAAAGTTCATAGACAGTCCAAAGTACATTCTTTCAGGAATGATTTCTGATCAGCCATAGCATTCAATTAAATATTGTGTAGATCCATCAAAATAGCATTGACCCATCAATGTTTACAAGCAATCCACAAGAGGTGTCCTAAAGGTGTCCTGAGGTAGAGTATCTGGCAACAAATGCCCACACGTCCGTTAGCAGCAGATCTTTAAGTCATAGTTATATTTGTGAGATGATGCGCCCTCCATTGGATCATAATTCTTGTTTTTCTTCACCTTCTACAAATGTTCAATTGAATTAAGATCTAGGAAATCTTGGAGACCAATTTTTGTGTTGCTTGTCTTGTTCCTTGAACCTGTCTGACAATTGTTTGCCAGTGTCTGCACATTGAGTAGATATGTGCTTCCTTCTGTAAAGTCCTCTCTCCTTTTAAAATGTCAGAGAGAGATACTTGGTACTGCTAACCAAATCTCTTACGTAACGCTGGTACCATAAGCCTATCAAAGTTAAATCCACCTGAATGTCAGAACCCAAGGTTTCCAGAAAAATGATATTCAGAGCAGTATACAGTGGGAGAGGAACATAGAAGTATTTAGTCAGCCCAACCATTGGTGCAATTACTCTCCCACTTAAAAAAGATGATGAAGGCCGCCGTTAATTGACAGCATAGGGTAGGACCTACAACTACTGAGATGACAGCAATGAGAAACAAATCAGCAACATCAATTGTATCTCGATTGGAAAGAAATTTTTTTTTTTCTGTATACATACTTGCAAACTGACTAAATACTTTCCCCCTCCACTTGATGCTACTTGTTGTTCTTTCCTGTAATACATGCTTAATCAGCATCTAGTGTAATCCAGCACATATATATGATGTAAAATAAAACATGATTTATTTAGGTCACTTTTTTCTTTTCTCCATGGTTCAGTTCTGATGTTTATAAACCCATTTTCGCCATAGGGCCACTATAGCGACCAGTCTGTAGATTCAAAGCCCAATAAGCAGCAAATTGCAATACACTGTGTGTTCTGACACTTTTTTTTATCATACCTTAGCCAACAATTACTTTTTAAGCAATTTTTCTACAATACCTTTTTTGTGGGATTAAAACAGAAGGGCCAGATTAAGCCCATGACTTTATTACTGTTTTGTTGGTTGCCCTTTCTTCAACTACTTTTGGTAGGTATCAACCACTGCATACTTAGAAAACCTCGTAAGTTTAAGAAATGTGCTTACTCAGTCATATAACCATCACAATTTCACCCTTATCAAAGTCATTTAGAACCTTACGCTTGCCGTATTTCCTGCTTCCAACACAGTGACTTCAAGAACTGACTCTCTAATATAGTTCACCTCCTGACAGGTTTGACTGTAACAAGATAATCAGTGTTATTCACTATACCTGTCAATGCTTTCAATGTTATAGAAATCAGTGCATAGGACAATACTCAAAAGTACCACCTAGTGGTCAAGATGTAAACTGCAGCCATATATCTTTCCTGTATAAAAATTGCAGTGACCTGAACTAATGATGTTGTTTAACTTATATGTTATGTATTTGATAAAAGCTTTTCTCATCTCACAGGAAGGGGTTCTATCATGTCCTTGAACCTGATCATACAGCTTCTTTCACAGAGCGGTAATACACTAAAGTGGAACCAGCATTAGACGCTCTGATCTCAGGCATAAATTGGTTTTTTTTACTCTAGACGATCTATGAAATTCCATGGATGGCTATTAAGGAACCCATATCCCCCCCGCCCCCCCCCCCCCCCCCCCCCCCCCTTAATCATGTCGATAGTTACTATCTTTAATCAACTACTCGTAATTAGATCCTGAATACTCCTTTATGCTGCAATGAACCGAAAATGCTAGCCTACACTGGTAGAGAATGTGTATTGGGTGCAAAATAAATCCAAAGCACTATATACGGTAGTAATAAACTGTTAAGAAACAGTTGTGTCAAAAACAATATTTAGGATTGTAGTAAACACAGTGGGCGACATGTATGTATTTTTCCGCCAATTTCATTGCGCAGATTAGTAGTATAGAATTGCCCTGAATCTATGAACCTGTTATACTGTGGGTCATAGGTTTAGCGCTTTATGGCTACAAAACAACATTTCAGGCTCAGGTAAAACATTTTTAAAGTGCTCTACCTGTTCCAGCAGTAATGCACCTGGATTTGCCGTACGGAAGTTATTAATGTGTAGAAAACTACGGCTGTAGTGCACCCTGCCTTCAGCACGCCCCCGATCTCAGACACATTACAAAGTGCTGCAGGTGCTTTGTAATGCGCGTGATATTGAAGTGAAGCTGGTTAAAAATATAGCAAACAGGGCTGCACCAGTTTTCGGGCTGAAAAGATGCCAGACTTCTGCCACAGCCCTGTTCATATGTCGCCCTTTGTTTCTAATGCCAATTGATTTAGTTCCACCTATAGCGTGAACAATGTAGTATAATATTGAGCGCAGATTTAGGATATATATAGAAGTATATAAGTATTTACCAGGGCTATAACTATAAAGGGGCCCTGATTAGATTATAGAAAGGGCTTGCTGATACGGTGCAAGAAAGAAATTGGTAAAGGTTGAGCAGCCCAGATACTTTGACTATATGAGGCACTAAGATTCCTGATGGCAGTCCTAAAAACATCAGCCTAAACAGTAATAGATTGTAAACTCTTGCGAGCAGGGCCCTCACACCTTGTGTCTGATTTGTAAGTAGCTTTTTTATAATATAATGTTTGGTTTTGTCTGTGCTTATATCCTCTATATGTAAACTGCTGCAGAATATGTTGGCGCTATAGAAATAAATATTATTATTATTAACATTAAAGGGGTTGTCCCGTCTCACACATTGATGGCGTATCAATAGGATGTGCCATCCGTGTGTGATAGGAGCAGCGCCCACCTGTGGGACCCTTACTTATCTCGAGAACTGGCCCCCAAAATCCTCCGTTGAGAACAAAGAGGTTATTGGAACCTCCCCATTCATTTCAATGGGAGTTCTGAGTATAACCGAGCTGTACTAAACTGAGTACAGTCCTTTAGGGGGACCATTTTCAAGATAGGTGTGGGTCTCAGTGGTAAGACCTGTTACAGAATATGCCACTGGGACCTGCACCTATCTTGTCGATAGGCCATCAATGTGTGCGATGGGGAAACCCCTTTAATGATATAAAGCACTATACCAAAGAACATACATAGTAGTGATGGAGAACAGAAAGCCACAAACTTGTTATTCCCTACAAAAGGTACAAAGTCCTTGCACCTGTATGGGCCCGCTTATCTTCTGGGCCCCAGCGCATCTCCGGCTATAGTTACACCTATGGTAGTTACCTTGCCGTACACCTGGATTCTTTCTCGTAGACCGTACATGTCTTCAGACGAGGAATATGTATGTAAACTCTTTTGAAATAGAAAAAGGAATCCAACAGACGTATGATTTCTTATGTAACTAGCACTGCCATAATAGCTGTGTTTATCAGTAAAGCATAATTCAGGATATTACACTAGCAGGTATAAAATGCCATGCAGTGCCTACAAATGGTTACTTTATAACTAAGCATTGTCACTAACAGCATGTTGGTTGCTAGGTATTGTTGAAAATGTACAGTACAACAGCTCGCCACCCGGTGGCCAGTCGCAGAACACTCAATGTCGATAGACTCCTTCACTTCAATTTGCAATACAGTAAATTCTGCGTACAGAGATAGGCTTCTTTAACATGAGGTATTTTTTCTAGCAATGTCACAAGACAGACAGAAAAATGATCATAAAAGCAGAATCACTAAAAAGGTTAAGAGGATGAGACTTACCGTAATGAAGGTAAAAAAAGGCCTAAATTTTTATAGAACACAGCTCCAAGTACATATACTGTAGATTCATCCAGTTCTGGAAAATACAAGTTGATATTATTGTTATTATTATTACTATTATTATTATTATTATTATTATTATTATTATTATTTTACTATGCATTTTATCATTAATCAGGTCTAAAACCTTTCGCCATTAATATACACACGACTACCTGTACTTGTTTTACTTGTTCATGCTAATTCCATTTTATTCCCCTTTTGTGCAGTGTTCATAACAACAAATTATTGTTATACGTTATATGGCATCTACTCACTGACTCATGATATAACAACGGCACAAATAATATATGGTGTTATATCATAAAAAAGTGATTGGGTGCCATGTGACATTGTTTGAGAATAAGGGTATGTTCACACAATGTATTGCCCGCGCGTACATTATGCATCGTGTGCTTCGGTAGCTCGTGCTGATCAGCGTATTCCCAAGGCGCGTATTCCTGAGGCGCAGCGGGCCGGCAACCCGCCGGCCCCATAGTCATGCATTGCATGCTACTTATCTCCCTGCACGTACAATATGATCGTATTGTATAAGCGGGGAGAGGAGGTGTAATCCATAGTTCTCTATGAGAACTATGGATTACCGTAATTGCGGCACGCATCTCTCCCATATTAAAGCGTAAATACGCGGAGAAATGCGCGCCACAATTACCCCGCGTAAACATACCCTAACTTGTGGTCATAAACACAGACCCATAAACCCAAATACATACTGACAAAGCGTACCCATACATTAAATATAACAGCATAATTACATGTATTAGAACTAGAACTTTATATATCCTAGATCTTATCTTTTCATTTCTCTTATCACATGTACTGTATATTGTGTGTATCTTAGGGCCTTCCTTTACCCTATTTTAATCAGTCTCAATTTGTTATACACATTTCAATATTTCTTATACATTTTACTAATATTAATTTATTTATTTTGCCATCATATTCACATATAATGTAGTGTTTCACATGTATCTTTCAATATCAACATTGAGTAAGGGTTAAAAACCTGTGATATCCATATGTCTTTGCATCACATTAGTTCAATCTTCTTTGTGCACATTTCCCAAATTAATTTTACTGGCTGTAGCTCCTCTGATTGATGTGCACTAACTTCCGCAACCTGCAGGTGTGCACCCCCTTTGTCATGCTTGTCATGCTTAAAAAGGGGAAGGACTCCGAAAAGTTGCGCACTTCAATCTGAGCCATATGTGAATTTGATGGCAAAATTAATAAGTTAATATTTGTAAAATGTATAAGAAATACGTTTATTAGATCACACAGATTAAAACTACATACCATAAAAAACATATGGTTTCGAAAACACAGCAACGTGGAAATGCTACACGGCTGAGTCATCAAATCCACAGCGTATAATAGATGGACATGATTATGATATGAATACACCATAAAGAGCAAGTGCAGAAAATACAATAAATTCAAAGTTCACACATAGGATATCCAGCAATTTATTGCCAACGCACAGTCATTAAATGGGCACAAAATATCCTAAATCAACAATGAATAAATCACAAAGTGCCAGGGCTTAAATCAAGACAAAGGGTTACTATGGGCAAAAGAGTGAGTTTTAGACCTAAACAGTTTCATACATGTGGCCCAAAGTGTATAATAACTACTCACTGAGAATGTTAAACCTAAAAGGCACCGCACCGATCCGAGCGTGTTATGTTAAACAAAATAATTACCTCACAATAGTTATATGCAGGAAGAGAGCCTTGTGCCCTTATCACCAAAAATAGCACCAGTCACACACTTCAATTATACTTTGTCAGGAGGTGATCAACAAATAACTCTCCTACTGTACAAGGTCACGTGGCATCTAATCACTGCCTCACGACATAACACCAGCATAAGTGACATGCTACCATGATAGGTAGTGATCAGCTTAGTAATATGCATTTCTATTACAGGACAACAAGCCAATATATTGGTGTCTGAAATATGTAGCTATTTACATTCATTTTTGGCTTAAAAGAAACAATATACTACATATGCACTTGGACTACATCATCAGAATTAATCAAAGAGGTCAATTGACTACTAAAAAGTTTTCTTTCTTCCACAATTAGTGATCAAAAAGTAAAACTGAAGCCTATGGCAGTTTGATTTGCAATGAGCAGTAGCTCTGACACTTGATATTGTTCAGCAGTGAGGTCTAGAGGGACAGCCATGTCCTGCAGATTTTATTGCATGTGCTAGAGGGGCTCCTGCTGAATCTGGCTTCATTCCTTTGCCCATGAGCAGTGTTAAATCTCTGTTCTGTGCTAACTTAGCACATGGCACCCAGTTTCACAGTGACAATCTCCACAACAAGGTATGATTGTGGTTGTCAGACAAGCAATCCATGGGAAGGTTATGGTTGTTGGTGAGTAAAGCTTAGACTGCAAATCGTATTCTAGTTCAAATATCTTTTTATTGGAATTGATAGGTCAATTCAAATTGGTGGGATTAACATAGAAATATGTCACAGCAGAGGCAGACACAGGACTTTTATGAAAGAACAGTATGTGAGCCCCTTTAATATCCAACATCTTATTATAGAGCCTCCCCTTATTCAGATGTAGCAAAGTTTAACTTTGCAATGATATCATGGCATTCTGCGTTACTTGTTCTTAGATTACAACCAAAATATTGTAAAGGTTGAGAAAACTTTCTGAACTGTGAGTTAATTTGGCAAGTTTTTCTTTGCTACATCTGTAGCTAGTTGAAAATGTATCTATAACTGTTAGCTCTAAAATGATTTAGCTTAGGCATTTACCTGCAATTCAATAGCTTTTAGACAGCTGCTTTTAAGGTGACAGACCCTCTTACCTACTTGGCAATTATACATGCTGAACCCATTGAATCTTCTCCCCTACTGTTTAGATCAGGTGTTTTATACCTTCAATTTCCTCAAACCTTATTTGTTTAGTTGTTTATCATATTTTTAAGGAATTACAAAATACAGTTTACTGTGTTTTATCAACAGGCAAAAACAATGGCATTAGAAACAAAAATAGATCAGAATAACACAGTAAGTGGTAAAAGGGATTACAGGGAAACATTTCAGAGGCAATAAGTCACATACCGTATGTCATTTCTATACTTAGACACTTGGTAACATCTACAAAGATCTGCTCCCTATGGCAGTTCAGAGGTCTCAACGCTTAATGGTAGTTTGAGCATTTTAGCCTGATGCTTTTATTCTTTCTACTTCAGGCAAAACAGTACTGACAGGTGAACCCACCACATGCAAGAGTTATCAAATGTCATGAAGGTACAGTATATATCATTGTGCCGTTTTTAGCATCATATAGCAAAGATGGTAATGTGGTCACTTCCTCATGTATTAAATGCAGTTTTAATATTTAAATACCTTATAAGTTTCTTGTTAAGATCATAGGAACAGGTTTACAGTCAGAGAATGCCTAAGGGCTTGTCCCCACGGCAGGTTTTTCAGCCAGTTTTACAGACAATTTTCGGTTTTGATAGCCGTCTGTAAACCAGGTGTCAACCTTTTACACGGACTTCAATAGAAAATCCGTGCAGCGGTCCCCACTGCCCGTATTTTCCGCCATACGGTGTTTCAGATCACCGGAGGTCCGAAAAACATTGAACATGTTCATTCTTCCGCCTGATTTTCGAGTGGAACATGAATAGGCCAATGCGAAGGGGGAGGGCTTTTCTCCGCAAACTGCACACGGCCACAAAACAGAGCAAATATCAGTTGGATAATTCGACCGGTATTTTCTCTGTGCTGTATAAATGGGCTCTAAGGAACTATAATCTAAAAGTCTGACCCCCTTTTTGTGTCATCATCGGGTTATTACTTGTACAATGGAGCATTTGCTTAAAGAGGTTGGTCAGATAAACTGAACACAGCATTTTTAGGGTAGTGACGCTGTTATAAAATGAAAAGCTTATTCTTGTATTTCCTCTCACCTGCGATCTAGTGCAGACACTTCCACCATCTCTGTTTAAAGATTTAGCAAAGATTAACTTGAAAGATAACGCACCATGATACCACTCCATATAATGTTATCTCAACTTTTTCATTGCTTTTCAGTGGCCTTTATTTAGCGATAAGAGCAGATAACACAGAATTCAATGCTATCATGATCAAGCTAAACTCTACTATATCTGTGCTTCAGCTGAATGGAACGTTACTGCTGCAGACACTGATTGGCTTCAGCGGTTACGTGCCATTAATTAACATCAGTATTTGGAGTGCTCACTTCTGACGTAACGTCAATACATGGCAGGTGACTGCTGTAGGCAACCAGTGACTACAACAGTGATGTTCAGGAAGTAGACAGAATACCAGTGAAGATGGAGGACAGCTTCACCACTGAATCAAAGATGAGAGGAGGGGTGGGAGTAAGATTTTTTTATTATATCACAGCACCAATGTCCTGAAAATATTGTAAGAAATTTACTGTGCAATCTCTTTAGGCCCCATGCAATTATAGGCATAAGTCACTAAGGTCTGGAACAGGTAATGTTGCCTATGGTGCCCAGGAGTTATTCAGCACATATAACACAAAATAAGAGTAACGGCTAAATTATAATAGTTGCCAAACTAAGAAAAGGTCATAAATAGGAATTTATCACATAAATGCTGGTGACTTGATTTAAGGAAGAAATCACAGAAACAATAGAACCCTTATTCCTAAAATGTAGCTTTTATTTGATATACCTTAAAAGTTAAACTAACTTAGATATCTTATACAACGCATAAAATATATATATATATATATATATATATATTATATAATATATATATATAATATATATATATATATATAATTTTTTTTTATTTTATATATATATATATATATATATAATATATACACTCACCGGCCACTTATTTAGGTACACCATGCTAGTAACGGGTTGGACCCCCTTTTGCCTTCAGAACTGCCTCAATTCTTCGTGCATAGATTCAACAAGGTGTTGCAACGATGCTCAATGGTACCAAGGGGCCCAAAGAGTGCCAAGAAAATATTCCCCACACCATGACACCACCACCACCAGCCTGAACCGTTGATACAAAGCAGGATGGATCCATGCTTTCATGTTGTTGACGCCAAATTCTGACGCTACCATCCGAATGTCGCAGCAGAAATCGAGACTCATCAGACCAGGCAACGTTTTTCCAATCTTCTACTGCCCAAATTTTCGATGAGCTTGGGCAAATTGGAGCCTCAGTTTCCTGTTCTTAGCTGAAAGGAGTGGCACCCCGGTTGTGGTCTTCTGCTGCTGTAGCCCATCTGCCTCAAAGTCGCCGTACTGTGCGTTCAGAGATGCTCTTCTGCCTACCTTGGTTGTAACGGGTGGCTATTTGAGTCACTGTTGCCTTTCTATCAGCTCGAACCAGTCTGCCCATTCTCCTTTGACCTCTGGCATCAACAAGGCATTTCCGCCCACAGGACTGCCGCTCACTGGATGTTTTTTTCTTTTTCGGACCATTCTCTGTAAACCCTAGAGATGGTTGTGGCTTTGAAAATCCCCGGAATCAGCAGTTTCTGAAATACTCAGACCACCCTTCTGGCACCAACAACCATGCCACGTTAAAAGGGGCACTCAAATCACCTTTCTTCCCCATACTGATGCTCGGTTTGAACTGCAGGAGATTGTCTTGACCATGTCTACATGCCTAAATGCACTGAGTTGCCGCCATGTGATTGGCTGATTAGAAATTAAGTGTTAACGAGCAGTTGGACAGGTGTACCTAATAAAGTGGCCGGTGAGTGTATATACCTAGAAAACCATGCATATACACATAGAGCAGAAGAATATCCTTAATCCCTATTACACCCTAGTAGTAGGCGGGAGATTCCACTATCAGTTTTAAGCAGAGTCCTTAAATCAAGTCGAGTATCACAGAACAATAACGATACTCCGGGCTCAACTCTTAACAAGAAATCGCAGAAACCATAGAACCCTTATTCCTAAAATGTAACTATTATTTGATATACCTTAAAAGTTAAACTAACTTAGATATCTAATACAACGCACATATATATACCTAGACAACCATGCATATACACATAGAGCGGAAGAATATCCTTAATCCCTATTACACCCTAGTAGTAGGCAATATCTATCTTGATATTGTGATACTGCCTCTTATACCAAGAGATTTTGTGTGTTTTGTGCGTGTGATGTGCTTTTTGAAGGTCTTATGGTTTTAATATTTTTTGGCATCCATGCATTACGGATGGTAGTGTATACTCTAAGTGAAACAGGGTGAGTCATCGAGAGGGGGGACTGCCCTTATTGGGGCGAATCTCCCGCCTACTACTAGGGTGTAATAGGGATTAAGGATATTCTTCCGCTCTATGTGTATATGCATGGTTGTCTAGGTATATATATGTGCGTTGTATTAGATATCAAAGTTAGTTTAACTTTTAAGGTATATCAAATAAAAGTTACATTTTAGGAATAAGGGTTCTATGGTTTCTGCGATTTCTTGTTAAGAGTTGAGCCCGGAGTATCGTTATTGTTCTTTGATACCCGACTTGATTTAAGGACTCTGCTTAAAACTGATAGTGGAATACAGATCATTACTGATAATTTTGTAACATAACTGGTCCCAATTCAAGCATCAAATGTGCTATTAGTATACTGATGCTTGTTGCTACTGCGAATTTTTTAATCCCTTACCGACATAGTACGTATCCATACGTCCTGATGCCAGCAAGCGGCTTTGATGCGGGATCACACTGTGATCCCACTACACAGTTGCTGGGTGTTAGTGGCTAACTGCAGCTAACACCTGGTGGTTACAGCGCAGGGGGTGCTACCCCCGTACTGTTTAACCCTTTAGATGCCGCAGCAAAGATGGCTGTGGCATCTAAATCAATGAGAAACGGTGCCTGTGGCGAAATCGCAGAGTTCCGATGGCTGAACTTGGCTGCTGGAAGTCTTGTGATGGCTTCCATCTCTGCCATATTTTCGATTGCCCCACTCCTGGCTCCAGGCAGGAAGTGGGGAAACAATCATCTTTGTACACCCTAATGCATTGTATATACAATGCATTTGGCTGTAGAAATGATTGTGCCCCCTAGTGGTGAAGCAAAAAAACTAAAATAAAAAAGTTACACATATTTGGTATCGTCGTGTCCAAAAAAGTCCGATCTATTAAAATATAACATAATTTACCCCCTACGCTGAACACCGTAGGAAAAAAAAAATTAAAAACGCCAAATCACGTTTTTTTGGTCATTTCACATCCTATAACATTGGAATAAAAGTGATCAAAAAAGTCACATGCATTCCAAACTGCTAGCAATAAAAAGTACACTTCAGCCCGCAAAAAATGCCCCCTCACTGACATCCGTAGGTGTTAGTACGAAAAAGCTATTGGTCACACAAAATTGTGCCACGCCCCAAATCTTAAAAATAGAAAATGTTTGGCATTTTTTTTACGGTACCAAAACATAACGGAAACTCTACATGTTTGGTATTGGCGGATGCGTATGCAGAATATAGATAACATCATTTTTCACATTTTGCCCCACTTAGAATTTATTTGCTGTTCTCCAGTATATTATATGGTAAAATGAATAACAACATTAGAAAAGTACATCTTGTCCCACAAAATAAAAGCCCTCACACGTCTATGTAGGTGGAAAAATAAAAAAGTTATGGCTTTCATAAGGCAAGGAGGAAAAAAAGCCATATTATTATGACCGTCCGTCAGGAAGGGGTTAAAACAACTTTTAAAAAATATTCAAACTGATTTAATTTATCTCATGAATTTGATTTATTGCATTGTCAAACTGTATTTTATCATTCAAATGCAATAACAATATGTACCTGATGGCATCGGAATAAAGATGCTTTTTGGTATGATCACCTTGTCCTCTGAGTTTCTGGCCCAATCTACCATGCCTTTCCTGCCTCTCATGGGGAAGGTGATATCTGTTAGCACTGACGATGCCGGCAGCTTTTGGATGCTGGCCACTGAGAAAAAGAAGAAGAGCTTAATGAGCAACATTTTATTCATTTTTGCCTGTTATACAACAGATTATTTTCCAGCTTAAATGCCCCAAGTAAACTAGCAATAAAGGGATGCATCCATCTGCCATCTAAAACTGTTTATTTCACATTTTCAAACAAATTCCACAAATAACATAAATATTCAATGTGTCTTATCTTTATCTTGTTTAAATATGTTGGTTTATATGTGCATGTCACATATACTTGTTTAAAGCTGTTAACTTTGCTCATAAAAGCTTAGGGTTATATGGAAGAAATAACAAGCATGAACATTGCTGCACAAGTTCTTTAGATCCAGATTTGAAATGATTTGAAGTGACATTACAAGGATGAAATTCTGTAAACTTCTTTTGGAGACAAAACTATTAGATTCTGCTTAATAAAGCACTGTTAGTGTGTGGAAGCAAGGAACACAATAATATTCGATAAGTTTCTTAATTCTGAGTTCAAAATGAAGGTCCAGCCTAATATGCTAAAAGTACTGTATGTACATTTTACATATTACTACACTGGACTGGACAAGAAGGGTTCATCGTAGCTGAGCAATCAAGCAGAGATATTTTACATTTATTCGTTTAGATACCCTAAAAAGAGTATACATCGAGATGTGTCCGTCCTAACTTTTCCTCAAACTAGGTTAAGGACTCCAGTTTATCGCTATACAAATGTAATACAATGTCATGAGTGGTAGTACTGCTCGTCCTCAACTGTCCCTTGGTGAATGTGCCTACTAGTCTTTCTGGAGTTATGCACTGCCATTCTTCTACTCTTCCAAAGACAGTGCTTCCTCTATAACTCTGATCTTGTTTGTATATCTTGGCAAACTGCAGTGTATTCTGTATAGTAATTTCCGGCATTAACTTCAGCTACTCCACTGACCTCGCTACTTGTCTGCTGCCTGCCCTGAACTTTTGCTATGACCCTGAGCTTGCCTCAATCCATTGCCTGTCAGACTATGCCTTTTGTCTGCTCCTTTGGTATCACATTTAAACATAAGCTGTTGCAGCAGGAGATCACATTGATCTCGGAGCCCTTTGCAGTTAAGTTCAGATTCCTGTTGAGGTTGAGGGGTGAAAACTAGTGGTCCCCTTATTCTCCACTCCTTGGAGTGGCCCTTCTCAACTTTTGAATGCAACCTAGTGGATCCATTATGCATCACAAGTGAGCAAAATTGACAAATGCTATAAAAATAAGAAGAAATTCATGTATCAACCATATTACTATATAACAACCCAGTATCTATGGCGCATTTATACAACAAAGTCCCCTGATTAACTTATTTCTTTCAAGGGGAAACATGTCAGGATGATTATTATTAGAGATGGCCGAATTTCTCAAAAATTCGGTTCGGTCACTTCGCCGAATTTTCCGACAAAATTCTTTTCGTCCGAATTACTTCGGCACGAATCACGTTAAAAAACAGCTATTTCCAGGCTGCCCCCAGCAGGCTGGTGCTGTAGAACGTTGTGCCATGCTTAAATATGCCCGAGGGAGCTTGGTTTGGTCTTCATACAATGTTGTGTTTTAGTATGACACGCACATAACTGCCGCCGCTCTTAGAATCGCTTCACTAAAAATTCCCTGGCACTTAAGAGGCAAAACTGACCAAAAAACTCAAGCGGAATGTAGCCTGATAAATCATGCTAGCGAAAGCTGGAAAAAAACAAGCTGAGAGCTCAGGTGGGAACATTAGTGACAGAGTGTGGAGGTGACGATGGAGACCAGCACAGAAACCCGGGAGTGGCACAATGCATTCTGAGGCGGCAAAACAGTATTAGGCCACAGAGTGGGACAATCCACAGTGTGGAGGTCACGGGAGCAGCAGCAGAGGGCAGCAGTGGCAAATGACATTCTGGAGGGGGCAAAAA